>CBVK0100603355.1:0-16881 GCA_900067695.1 Picea abies | reverse complement strand
GATGAAGGTGAAGAAATGCGTAGGGACATAAATGATTTACAAAAGAAAACAGTAACAAAAGATGAACTACAAGAGATGATGGATTCAACGGAAGTTAAATTGGAGGCAATAAATACTAAGGTGGATGGTTTAAAAGGAGAGATCATGGAAGGATTGAAAAATTTCCTAATAGAGAAGACACCTTCACCCCTTGAAGGATTGAAAAATTTCCTAATACTCTTCACCCCTTCAACATCCAGACCGGATTCCTCCCTTGGAGTCAACATCTTTTGCTTTTTCCTCCAACTTTTTTGAGCAAAAGGTAAAGAAAAATCGTCAAAAAAGTCCATAAACATAACAATGAACATATATAGGGTCCTTTTGCATAATCCAGAAGCTGAGAATGAGTTAAAATTCCAACCACAATCTCTAGCGAGATTGCCAACCCCTCACTAATGTCCATTTCAACCAAAACACTAGCAACCCTCTATTAAGAACTAGAATTAAACGATAGGTCAATATTCAGGGTCTTCCCCAACACATCTCCTATATTTTTCAATACCTTTTCAGACCACATCTCCCAAGGATGACTTGGAAGCCTCACCCATACCAAAACCTGCTTAATAACCTCAAACCTAGAGTCGAAACATTTAGAACCAAATATGCAAACCCCCGGTACCAGCACGCCTTCAAGATTTTATGCACATCATCCTCAGAACAAAAAATAATACCTATCCATCCTCTCACCATGAGATGGGAAGACCATCCCATACCCCAACACAGGAACACAGACCTTTGCATCCAACCACTGAAGTTATGATCTGAAATATGCCAACCATGGAATTTGCCAATTAGGTCCTTACCAAAATATTCTATTGTCTGCTCAACCCTAATATCCTCACCAAGGACCATCTTGACTTGTGACCTCCTTTCCTTAACAACTTTGCAGGCCTTCTTCCTTTTACCCTCTGCTGCTACAAGCTTAGCAGGCCCTTCCTCCTTCGTAACCCCACTCAAAGCCTTGAGATACAAGCTTTGACCTACAAACCCTAAACCAGAACATGAATACCCCTTCGGAAGCACTAGATCTAGAGAGTTGAACAAGAATGAATGAGCCCTTCTTCACAACAATTTACATTAAACACCACATTAACCACCTCTTGCAGATTCCGAGCACAATGCTCATTGATCTAGAAGATCCTTGAACCTACCACCCTATCCATCGACCAATCAGGTTTGTCCATGAGAGCCTGACAAGGTACAAGCACTTTTAGTGCTTTTGTCCAGCTCTACCACATCTGACAAGCCCAAATCTTTAGCCACCAGTAAAGCATGGTCCCCAACCCTAGATCGCTTAGACTAACACTTAGGCCCCAAGGCTTAGGGCTTCTAAACATTTGCTGGCCCTCATATGCATCCTCTGAATAATCCAGGAGCTCTTCTTCACACTCCAACGCTCTCTTATTTTTCCAGCTCCAACTTTCCACTAGACCACAGCTCAATAAACTATGAAAATGAAGTACTACTGTCTCACTTATTTTGTATTTTTCTCTTCTGCTCTTCTTTTCTTTCCTCGATGAAGTTTCTTTTCTAATTCTTCTCATTCTCTGTCATCTCCTACAGATTCTACCCAAGCTTCTAACCATTATTGGGATTAGCATTACTTCTGTGGATAATGGTTCAAATTGAGAGGATTAGCAATACCAATTGAAAATCAAGTATTAATTTCTCACACTATTATTTTGATATCTGGCTATGCAATATTCTCCCGCCACAACAATTCTGTCATGCACCAAACTCTGAAATTTGAATTAATATTGATGTCACATCTTAACTTATTATTTCTGAACATTAATATCAATAAATATGCCACAAGCATATATACAATGAAGCCAGAGTAAACATGAAGCAAGAAATACTAAATTCAATGCTGAAATAAATTGAAACTGATTGGAAGGGTAAAATTAGAACATACAGGCCAAATCAATGCTAACAAAATCTAGACTATAAGCAGAACAATATTCTCAAACCATTTAACACAAGAAACATACACAACATCCTATCAATGCAAAACTCAGAGTCGGATAAGAAGAAAAACCTCTCAAATCAAGCTCCACAACATATGGTGTCACATTCAACTCCTTGAAAACATTCTTTGCACGGGCACAATACCTGCAGCAAACGATAGCAATGAATGAGGACCATATTTTATTTGATAAAATTATTAAATGGACTAAATATAATCGTGATGTGTGAAACTAGACCTGATGGAAACTCTGTTTCTGATTGTTACCTAAATAGAGCTTCATTATGCCAAACCAGAGCTGATAAAAACTCGGTTTCAAATTAATTTTTATTGAGATAATGACCTGCTTGGTTTGAGAATCATAATTTCTGTACGAAATTTTAGATCTAATTAAAACTAAATGATCCTTGTTCCTGAAGGTACAAATCCCTTTAGGAGTTAAATTTGGTCATTTTTATTTTGAGTTGGCAAAGCTTCGGAGTCAACCATAACTCTGTTTATTAAGCACCAACATTCACACCGCAGCTTGGCAGGTCCACTTATAGTTAGATAACTGTTGGATAGAACTGAATGGGAGCAAGAATGTGGTTAATTTATGTTAACAAACAATTTCTACCATATGTCTAGTTGGGCAACAACCTTAAACAATGCCCTGATAGAAAGGCAATTTTCTAAAACTCATCCCCAGTGCCATACAAACTTGAGAAATCCATTATTCTACATATTTATTCAGAAAAACATTCAGAATATTTTCAAAGAAGGGTTCGCGTAAGAGAAGATTATTAGGTTGTTATAAGCAAGACTTCACACTTCTATAATCATATGGGAGCTAATTATTTACCAAGAATGCCTAAGCATGCCACTGCCACAATACACTAATGAAGGCTTCCAGCCCTAATAAGAGAAGACAAGATATTTTTATTAATGTCCACAGTGAACAAAAGATTAGGTCAGTGGAACTAGAAAATACAAGTCACAAACATAACGTGGAAGTGTCAAGGCTACTCCTCTAGAAAATACAAGTCACAAACATAACGTGGAAGTGTCAAGGCTACTCCTAAAAGCTAAAAGATAAAGAGATGCAAGTGAAAGTGAAAGACAAGTGAGTAAGAATGGGTAAACCCTAGAAAGAGAGTCACCACTCAAACACTAGAAAGTGTGTTGTCTAACCAACTCGGTATCATTTGCATCCATGGCTGGTGAATTAGCACAATGCTTAGCACCTCTAGTTGTCAAAATATACTGCAAGGAGGCACTGATCCACCTGGTGGGGCAAGGTCTACATAAATCCCATAAGGTCAGTCATCTATGAGTGGTCGCCTTGCGCACATAGAGAACCAAACACCTTTGATCTGAATAGCAAAAGGAAATAGCAAGGGACCCTCTGAAATTACAGTGTAAATAGTGATATATCCCTTGGATCTCAAACTATATGGGACATCTAAAGATGAAATGCTCATCAATCACTCCATCTGTGGGATGTGGTGACATGAAGTGCTCCTCAATCACTCTATCCACGGGATAGAGTGATATAAAGTGCTCCTCAATCACTCCATCCATGGAATATAGTGATCAAATTCAACCCATCACAGTTGAGAACAAACCCTCATTTGGCGAAGCAAGATCCTAAGGCCATGTGGCCAATGACATCGAATAGGCCATCCTTCAACTACAAGAAAATCTCATAATAGAATGTCATCTTAGAGCCAAGAGCCTAGGGGGGAAGATCCAAGTATTTCTTGCTTATTGATCTCCCCTTTTTGAATGAGGTGGGTAGGGGTGTCCAGAGAATACTTAAACGAAGGGAGGCGCTCAATAAAAATGTCAATGGATTAAGCGAGTGAAGAAGCCTCTAAGAACCAACAACACCTCCACCATGAGAAGGCCCACAGAGTCAATCTTCTCTAAAGAACAAAGGGCCAAATAGGGTTATCTTTACCGTAATATAGTTGAATCACCAAAGGTGTGTATCCTATGAAGAAAAAATACAAGCCTAAAAATTCTCTTAAGGTGCAAGGAGTGGGCACCAAACTCGGGGTGGACAATCGTTTACAAGACAATCTGTTTGCAATAAATGATACAATGGAGCATGATAGACTAGATTCAATCTAATCCAGTCCAATCCATTGATCACAAACTAGGCCCCCAAGCCTCAACACCATGAAGTACAATGGGCTCAATTATCAGGTCAAAGGGATGCATCTTTGAGGGAATGCCTTGAAAGTGCATACGAAAACAATGGTGTTCAAGCACAAAAAGAGACCCATAACCCTTGATGATTGACGGTTGGGAAGTGAGCCTCGGGCTAAATCTAAGACCCATGAATTGGACCCCCAAGTATATGTTGTAGTGATCTCCAAATCACCCCCTCTAAAGAAGAAGTGGAAATCTAATAGAGTATTGTTAGAAGTAATAAATACTGTCTATGATCACAAAACTAGTGAGGATGTCAAACTACCTTTATAGGCTCTCATGGGAGGAGGCCAAGAGGACCACACAATCTACAAATAGGTGTAGTGGAATCAAGATGTGGTGTAAAAGGAAACCATTGTCAACATGTGTGTGCTACTTGAGGTGTGCCTCCAACTCATCAATGTAGATCGCAAATAAGGTGAAACGCAAGGAAAATGAACAAAAAGATGGCATGTTGAAGATCACCAAGGGTCATTGAAAAGAAAACAATCAATAAAAAGTGAGGGGTCATGGAAAATGGAAAATTCCAAAAAGTCCTTCAAAGTTCAACATGACAAGGCAAAGGGTTACAAGTAATGAATTCTCTCAAAAAGACCAGAGATTATCTTTTTCCTATTAAGAAATGCCAATAAGTTGGTGAGGGATGAAAGCAACTCAAGGAAGAGAGAAGGTTGCAATACTGAATACACAATATTAGATAGAGTAGGTATGTGCCTTCCCTAGGTCCACAACAATCTTGAAGATGAAATCCTAGAACAGCAACATCTGCTACTAGGGTATCCTTGCCACAAGAATTTGTTTATTGGGTACACTAATCCTTCTTGTCCATGATAGAAGTTAAATAGATAATGTTGTGATGGTAGAATCGTTGTATGCTCATTACATGATAGTCCTCCTCAAATGAGGTAAGTTTACAACTTCAGAAGTAGACTAGATGGTTAATATAAGCTCCATTAGAATAGGTTAGGACACCCACTGAGAAAGAGTAATGGATCGATCCAAAACATGGAACATCATGTTCCAATTGTAAACATAAGATTTTTGCATCCACATCTTTTTGTTCAAATCCGCAATGCCTTATGTTTTTTCCATCCAATATCCCAACAAAGCATTCTCCACTAACTTATAAGGCTATCAAGAGTCCAACGATATGTTTATCTATTTATGAACTAAATTAATAGCTTCTTAACCCAAGTAATCACTTCAACTAATTTAGGTTCTACCAGATTGAAGAGTCCAAAATTAGGGAAACTATCATGATGTCAAATAGCATGCCTTGAATATTTAAAATATGCCCCAACTCAAGTTATTTCAAACCAAGAGTTTCCAACAAGGAAACATTGCATAAACAACTTCTAAGGCATTGATTGAGATTCAGTGTTTAAAATCTCATATCTGCCTTAAAACTTCTCCCCAAAAAATCCTAATTACAAAAATTGAATCTCTCTCCAAGCCCTACAAAAGGATACAAGTAAAAAATATCGATTATAGTTTCTAAACGTTTGTTCTAAAAAGTGATGGATTTAAGAATGCAAAATTTCAAGAATGTTTACTTTTTAAGCTAAATATTTAGAATTGAAAATCTGTACTCATGCAATGTTGTATGGCTCATTGATTAGATCAATTCTAATAAAATACTTTTTCTAGAGATAAATATTAGGTGAGAGGAGAGCTATGCCTTGAGGGACTACAATGTTTTGGGTTGTTGCAAACTAATTATTCAGTCTTATTGCATTGATTGCAACATGGTTGCTTTGCCAAATTATGACCTTTCTCTCATGAGGGGAGACAATATGACCTCACCTAAAAAAGCAATTGTCATTTTTGGTACTGCTATTGATCTGGAGAGTAGAGATGACACCAAAGGCTCCCTGGAAATTTGTCCTAAAGGTAATCGCGTGGTAATAACCCCCCTCCTGATATTAAATTTTTTTATTCTAAATATGATAGTTTGTGTATTATTTTAGGGCGGACTCCATTTTGGGTTTACTTGTTGAGAGGGTACCTCTTGAGGCAGACATTTGAAATTGGATTTGAGAGGCATGGGAGCCACATGGTTCATACTGCACCCATACGCACAGTTTAACTAAGGGCTTCTAACTATTTCAATTCAATGATGCGACCCATGTGCATGAAATCATGCTTAGAGGACCTTGTATTAGTAAGAATACCCTAGTAGTTTTTCTAACTAGAAACACGATTTTCCATCGAAAAATTTGCTCGACTAAGTTGCCTAATCAAGGTGGATTTCCTAGGCCTCCATATGCTCCTTGGCCAACCCTAGAGCAAATTGCAACCCCCTTTAGGGAGTTTATTTTCCATGAGATTGAGTGATTTTACCACCCTCAACCTTACCATAGGGTTTTCATTTGGGTTAACCTATCTAAAGACCTCAAGGAATTTGTGCTCATCGAGATTGGTAATCGGGTACACTATCAACTAGTTCAATACATTGATTTTCCCAACACTTGCTTTTGCTATCAAAAATCTTGGATCATTGCATCTGTGATTGACCGCTTATGACCCGGGACGACCGAGAGGTAGCCCCACCCACCAAAACCCCGCTCACTACCAAATCTCCCCAGGCAACAAATGTGGATAAAGGTGTTTGACTTACACTGATCATAAAAACAAAGGTAATGGCAACCAAAGATCCTACCTCGAAGACCCTAGTTCCCATGGCTCTAGGCACCAAGACCTCAATTGCAATTGGACCTAGTCAGAAGCCAACTAAGGTAGCCAGTAAAGCACCTTTTGGTGCCATGCAATAGGGCGGTGGTGGTTGAAGAACATGCTCTCCTCCACCACTCCTACACTCACAGGAAAATGAAGCAATTTATGATGACAAGGGCCACCAAAAGCAACCAAGGAAAGCTACTCTTGGTGTTTTTTGGTTGAAGCGATCTCTTGAAACTAATTCCTTTCATGCTCTGTGGGACCTAAAGAACTATGAAGCAAAAATGCAGAATGATACAGGTTTTTAATGAAGGTGACCTCATGGAATGTCTGGGGTCTAAATGACCCTAGAAGAAAATACATTGTCAACGAGATGTGACTTCTTTTGGTGGGATAGATATTCTATGTTTGCAAGAAATCAAAATTGTTGGGTTTATGCTTCATACATCCCTATCAGTAATTTGGCCAAGGCCTAAATATTTTTGTTCTAACCATTCTAAAGGGAAATGTGGCATTGTTATACTAGTCTCTCTATAGTTTACCAACGTTGTTGTTCACTGGGGTCCAAAACATCACAGAGATTCGTTTTGGATATTGCTAAATTTAAACAAATAGATGCAAGCCCTGACCAACATCTATGCTTCTAATGACTCGAGAGAATGTGAAGCGTTTTAATGTTGGCTTGCCAATGAGCTCCTTGATGCCCCTTGGCTTGTTTGTGGGGACTTCAACATGGTTGAATATTAGGAGGATAAAGAAGGGGCATTGTTGATGTGCCTGCTAGTGAGAGAAAAGAAGCTTTGCTAGTCCTAAAGGCCCGCCATGGGTTGTATAACACTAACCAACGCCAACTTGAGGATTCAATGAATGTTTGGTTCACTTGAACAAATTTCAGGAAAGGGCCATAGAAAATTTACCAAACGCTTCTATTTTGATTCATATGGAGGTCAACCAATCCATGTTGTCGGCACAGTCACTTTAGCAAACAACAAACACATCTAGTTTATACTATCACGGGGAGTTGAGTGCATACAGGTGCCCCAAACTCAATATATCATGGATGTTTCTCACCTCCAAATCCCAAGTTGCCTAGTATGCATCCGTACTACGTGGAACTTGATTCCCAAGCCACACAAGGACAATGGTCAGATACTTTGGTGGGAATAGGCCATCTCCAAAATAGTCACCTTTCTGCATAGGTATGGCAAACAAATTGCTTAGATTCATCGTAGTCGCTAAAGTGCAATGCTCAATGACCTAGAGGGTCTCATTGAAGAGGTCGCTAAAGTGCAATGCTCAATGACCTAGAGGGTCTCATTGAAGAGTTGCAATGGACCCCTTATGATGAAGAAAAGAAAGCTCATGCCGCAAAGGTGCACCATATGCTAGGGGTGGACGATATATGTAGGGTAAGGGGCACCTAGTTGCTAACATGGCTACACCAGCTAAAGATTGGGGACCGACCTACAAAACTTTTGTTTAAGGCTCTTACCACTAAGGAAGCCAATGAGACTATTTTGGCTT
The DNA here is from genome assembly GCA_900067695.1 of Picea abies. Classification (NCBI taxonomy): domain Eukaryota; kingdom Viridiplantae; phylum Streptophyta; class Pinopsida; order Pinales; family Pinaceae; genus Picea; species Picea abies. The sequence continues at coordinate 8,483 of CBVK0100603355.1, read as the reverse complement.
TAGAAACTTCTTTGGGCTAGACCTCCAATCAGGAAGAAATTGAAAGAGAATTTGTAGAGCATTAAAGAATGGTGTTCTAAACCCAATGACTCTCTATAGAGATGTAGGAAGCTACCTAAAAGTGCCTTGATCTAGTTTCATGCAAACATACAGAAGAGCAACGGTGGGCATGTGACCTGGCCTTATTCCTAGCAATCTTTCTACAACCCTGCATAAGATGGTTGATAACAAGGCCCCTAGCCTTAATGGATTCTCCTACGAATTTTACAAGGCCTTCCTAGGAGTTTGTCAATCCAAATTTGTTGCATGTTTATCATGAAGCCCTTTGCAAGCGATCCCTGGGTGGGGGGATTAATTAACGCTTATCAAATTCATTCCTAAGGAGGGGAACCGGAGATTATTACTAATTGGAGGCCCATTACTTTGCTTAACATGTCCTATAAAACTCTAGCCAAAGCCCTAGCTTTGCATATGAAGCACATTCACGCCAAGATCGTTCACCCTGAACAGACCTTATTCATTCAAGGGAGATATATTCTAGACAATGTTATCCTAATATGGTAAGGCATGGAGTGGGCCAAATCTAATTGGAGGCCCATTACTTTGCTTAACATGTCCTATAAAATTCTAGCCAAAGCCCTAGCTTTGCATATGAAGCACATTCACTCCAAGATCGTTCACCCTGATCAGACCTTATTCATTCGAGGGAAATATATTCTAGACAGTGTTATCCTAATATGGTAAGGCATGGAGTGGGCCAAATCTATCGGCCTCAATGCCCTATTCATAAAAAAATGATGTTGAGAAGCCCTATGACCAAGTGGAGTTGCCCTTCATTTTGGCAATACTTCAAGCTCTAGGGTTTGGCCCATACTTTATCAACAACATTGAAGCCCCATTTGTGGATGCCTCGACCTGTCTTTCTATCAACATATGCTCTTTCGAGGAGGTTGGATTTTTCAGGTCTATCAAATATGAGTGCCCCCTAGCCCCAACCCTTTATGTGTTGGCAGTTGAAGTCCTTGGCTATTTACTTGGCTCTAAGGTGAGTTTGGGTGTAATTCGAAAGATTCCTCTGCTAGAACCAAACATTGGGAAACTGGTTAATGTCACTTCGTTAATGACTCTTTGACAATCCCAAAAGACTAAACTTTCTAAAGCTCAAACCATGGAGTCTTTTGGACGCCTTCTATATAGCCTCAAGATTGAGCATTCAATAGACTAAAATGAATGCTACACACGAAGCCAATGGCCTATGCCAGTCTAGTTGGCCTCCCAAAATAGGTCGTGGATTTAGTAGGGCCAAGTCTTGAAATCTCCATGTATTTCCTTTGCCTTCCACACATCTCCTAGAGGGACCTCTAAGAGGTGGTTGTGTAACGGATGGAGAAGAAGATAGAGAAATAGATCACTAAGCCATAGCCCTTAACTCTGGCAACCAAGTTCCGGGAAATGCACCAAAATCCTACTAATGACTCATGTATACTATTCCTCTTGTTGGGTTCCCTCTAAAGTAGCATATTCAAGTTTAGAGAAGGCCCTCGAGAATTTTCTTTGGGCCAAATTTAACAAAGGGGAAGTGTTTCACAGAGTTAATTGAGAACTCTGCTACACTCCACAAGATTTTGGTGGTCTAGATATTATTCAAACCAAACTTCAAGCACAAGCACTTTGTGCCAAGTGGGTGGTTCAAGTTATGGAGGGTAAGGAAGCATGTAAGGTCCTTCTAAGGCATCGAAATTGGCAAGGTTTGTCGTTTGCAAAGCATGACGGAAAGGGATCTCTCTATAAACCCTTCTACTCACTTTTTGCCAAGTTAAGATCTGTGGTACTTTTGTTGTTCAAAGCATTTGGAAGGCTTGAGAAGCCATTAAACCCTTCTTGTCTTGGAAGGAGTCCTCCCTTCAATCCGACCTATCATTCAATGATCATTGCTTTTGGTGGTCACCTCTAATTCTATTTGAGGGGAAGTCATTGGCCAAGTCCTCTTGGTTCTCGGCCTTGAGGCTCTCCAGGCATGGCATTTGGTCTAGGAATGATCTTTTGGATAGCCCATCCAAATATTGGCTCCCCTAAGCAAAGGTTAAGAGGAGATTTGCATTGGCCAATGCTAATAAATTCATCTTGGACTGCATTCAAGGGCTCATTGTAGAGAATCTAGTGTTAAAACTCGACCCCCCAATGCCTCAAGCCTAGTGGCAAGACTGGCATGGGGAAAAGACTGCATCTTTCTCGATGTATAAGCCAACCATGGGTTACAAGTGGCTCTACTCCAAGCTCTTCCTTGAAACCCGACGAAACATACTCTAGTAGATGAAATCAAAATAGAAAACTTGGTTAATTAGACTTCGATATTTCGAAGCTGATGTTGGAACCCAAAAAAGCATTGTTTGCTTGTTTAGCTAGGGGAGGTCCACCATGAGATAAGAGATTAACTTACCTAGTTGTGTCTAACCCACGTTGTCCCTAGTGTGGGATCATTGAAACCCTTAAGCATATCTCTTGGTTCTGCCCTCTCACCAAGGCTCCCTAGGCCTTGGCTAAGTCCTTATGCCAACAACATCTCCCCACTTCCATTTCATGGTGGGATGCCTCATTAGGTGATGGTTTGCCTTAGGCCATTGAATTCCAGTTTGCATGGATGCTTATCAAAGTTGAGAACCTCTTTTGGCTTAGGAAGAAGAGAAATGATATTTTTCTCAATGCAAATGTCTCGTCACATAGCTTTTCTTGGTATGATAATGCATTGATGTATCCCAGCCTGTTAATGCATTTCACATTACAAACTCAAGTTGGAGCATTTACAGCAGTTGTTGAAGTAATGGCACAAAGCCCCTACTGAGATTATGGTTAATATTCGCTTGAGACCATGTGTTGACCCTCTATTTGACATATCAGTGCTTCATTGAGTGCACATATGGGTGATTAACCCACTTTGTTGTATTTGTCGATATTTGACTAGGTCAACCTAGTCCCCATCTTGGAGCTAGGGCCTTAAACCCTAAAGGAGGTGTATAAATGTGCACACTCCTCATTTGTAATTGATTCAATCCAGTTATTATTCGATAAAGAACTAAGGGCACTCCTCCTCTAGTGTGCATTTCTTGTTCATGTACATGGGTATTACAGCAATCCCTCTTGAGTTCATCATTTAAGTGATGTCTGATTTTTGTTGTATTTTTGGCGTGACTGGATTAGGGTTTACTGGAGAATTCACCATAGATCCACTATCTTGTGATCTCAACATGGTATCAAAGCCAGTGTGGACTCTTCTTTCTCTATCCAATGTTGTTTAGGGATGTTTCAAGTCTGAAACTAGGATTTTCAGTTGTGTTTTAGAGCTGTTTTAGGTCTAAAACTAGGATTTCAGCATTCCTTTTTCGAACAGCAAACAAGTTTCTAGGGTTTTTACACTTTCTTTCATGAATGCCCTCCTTCTTTGGCAGTTTTTGGTCTTTTCAGCATATTTAAGGGTATTTTTTTGCAGATTTGTGCCCTTTTCTAGGGCAGCACCCTCCTCTTTCTCTGTTTTCCACCAAAATACTGCAGATTTTTCAATGTCGTGCTGATCTTTTGTGCATCCATGGATGGAAAATGGTTTTTCCCCATCTTAACGGGGCCAACTACTATATTTGGGCTGATCAAACAATATCCCTTCTTTGCAGTAAGGGTTTATAGATATATTTGGACAAACCACTTCCTGCTCCTGATGATGATGATGATAGCTATGACTTAGTTTGTTTGAAAAGGATGAAGTCCTTGGATTGATTACTCTTTATATGGAGCCTGACCTTGTTCATCACACCAAGAATAACAAAAGTGCAAAGTAGATGCGAGCTAAGTCACATGGTTCCAATTTGAGTTCAAGTTCGGAAACAATTAGGTTCGGCTCAAATTCAAATTTTTCAATAAGGTTTGCCATTAGGTTCATCTATATACATTTTAAAAAAACAAATATACATACATACATATATATATTAACTTTAAAATGAAATATAAAGTAAAAGAGTAATAAATCAAAATCAATAAACATAAATGATGTTATGATGGACATGGAAACGGCAAGGATAGATTATGAGCTTGCGTTGTGACACAAGGTTATGAGCTTGAGCTACAAATTTAGTCAATGGCCATTAGGTTCGACGAACTTCAAAAAAATTTAAGGTTCGTTGAATTTTGAAACTCGAGGTTGAAGTTCAACTAACCTTGTGACGTAGGATGTGGGATACTTTTCACAACTTATTCAGTGCAATGAACACTACTCAAGTCAATCGACTTGAAATTGAGCTCTCCAATCTCAAGATGGCTTACTTCGTCAACGTCGACAAGTATACTGCAAGGTTCATGAATCATGAACCTAAAAGATAACATTATTATATCTGGTGGCAAGGAAAAATCATATTCAAAATATGTGAGTATTGTTATAAATAATCTTTCTCTTGCATCCAAAATTTTTGCTATCGTCTTTTACAACATTATTCTTTTTCTCAAGGCCCATACTTTGCCTACTTTAGAGGGTGAGTTTTCTAACCTTATCCAAAATCAAGTCACCCTGAGGCATTAGGATGAACTACCCCCTAGATATCAAGCACATTCTAAGGCTTCTACATTCTTATGCAAGCATGAGTCTGCAAAAACTCCCAACTCCTCAAAGAAGAAGAGGACAACATGCTATTATTGTCATAAGGAGGGGCATTCCTTCAAGAGTTGTCCCCTCTATCTTCAAAAGATTGAAAAATTGCTAGGCAAACAACAAGCAAAAATGACCTCTTTAAAGTCATAGTTGGTTATTCTAACTCTGCACATCTAGTTGAGCACTCTACTCTATGGTCTTCAACTTCTTCAAAAGAATGGATTGAAAATTATAGGGCTACAAGACATATGACAAATCACAAGCACCTTTTCTCTAACTACAATGATCAACACAAAGCAGAAAAGGTAACTATTGAAGATGACTTAACTCTCCCAATTTCTGGTAGCGATACTGTTATGATTGACAATGTTAAGTATGAAGATACTCTCCATGTTCCTAGGACTGGATCGAATTTACTCTCTATCTAGCACATCACTCACACCAATAAAAAGGAGGAATTTTGGCCGAACAAATAGGTTGTCAAAGATATTGGCAATGGGTTCAAAGTGGTTGCATTAAGATTTTGTGACGAGTCTAAATGTATGTACAAGTTGAAGAAGAATTCGTCACCTCCAGCTTCCAACAAGTCTATTGCAAAGGTGGCAAATGAAGATTACAACAATAAGCTATGGCATTTTCATCTAGGTCGCACCAATCATGGATCCTTGAGACATATGAGCCATCTTCACCTTGATAAAAGTCTTCCATAGATCAACCCTCCCAGTGGTGTTTGTGAAGGTTGTGTGATGGGAAAACATCATAGCGGATCCTTTCTGAAGAAAAAATCAAGGCATGCTTCCAAGCCCCTTGAATTAATTCACAGTGACGTTTATGGCCCCATGGCCATCACTTCTCTTAGGGGAGCCATGTACTTCCTCGCCTTTATTAATGACTATTTTTTGCTCCTCTAGATCTAGACCATTAAATCCAAGGACGAGGTGATTGGAAAATTTCGAGAATTCAATTCTCTTGACGAAGCTCAATGCAAACAATAGACCAAGTGTCTTCAAATAGATTGGGGAAGCGAGTACATTGGTAATGCCTCTCGGCAATTTCTCCAATATCATGGCATTTATTGGGAGTAGATTATTCCCTATACTCCTCAACGGAACGATGTGGTTAAGCATAAGATTAAGGCAATCATGGAGATGACACGTTGTATGTTTTTCTCTCATAGCATGAGGCTCTCTTTTTGTGGAGAGGCAAGTATTTGTGCAACATTTATCATCAACCGCACAACTACTCATGCAATTACCAGTATGACTCCTTATGGACGATTGCATGGGCAGAAGCCCTCTATCTCACATTTCAAGATCTCTAGATTAGATGCATTGATCTATGTCATGAAAGGGCATGAAATATCACATGTGCATTAAACTCTTTACAAGACTGGTTGGCTACAGTGAGTCTTTTCAGGAGTATCGTCTCCATGACCCCACCTCTCACTAGGTGACTAAGCATCATGATGCTATCTTTGATGAGCCTTTTCCTCATGGTTCACCAAGATCTCTTACATCACTCCTTTACAATGATGATTCCAGTCATGGTTCCCCACATGTATCCATGGATCATGTCTCTCCTCCTCTTACTAGGTCGCTTGTTGATGATTCCAACTAGTTGTAGTGGACCTTTCATCATCTCCATCTCATATTGGTCCACCTATATGTACTTCTTTGAGTACGTCATCTACAATGGTGATATAGTCTATTGGGGACCCTTCTTCCTCTAATCCCTCCTCTCTACCATATGCATCTTCCAGTCCTCTATCTTCACAGGAGGTTACTACCACCCCAAATGTGCAGCCTAGTGTTGCTTCTCCGTTTGGTGACACTCAGTTCTTTGATGAGCCTTTTCCTCGTGGTTCACCAAGATCTCTGACATCACTCCTTTCCAATGATGATTCCAATCATGGTTCCCCACATGTATCCTGGATCATGTCTCTTCTCCTCTTACTAGGTCGCTTGTTGATGATTCCTAGCTAGTTGTAGTGGACCTTTCATCATCTGCATCTCATATTGGTCCACCTATATGTACTCCTCTGAGTACTTCATCTACGACGTTGAGATAGTCTGTTGGGAACCCTTCTTACTCTAGTCCCTACTCTCTACCATATGTATCTTCCAGTCCTCTATCTTCACAGGAGGTTACTACCACCCAAGATGTGCAGCCTAGTGATGCTTCTCCATTTAGGGACACTCAGTTCAATGATGACACCTTCCACTTCGTCAAGTTGTTGGATGATGATGATGAAAATGATCCTACTCGTCCATTATTCTCGTCTCTACCTAAGTGGGTTGTTGCTACTCTCACCAATGTTGTCAGTTTTGTTTTTGAGGCCTTCCACACAATGGCTAGAGTCGCCCCCACTGCAAATCCTTATTTCAATAGGCCCTCCTCTTCCTAGTAAATACTAGTTTACTCCACCAAAGACTCTTTGTAGCACGATCAATCCCAATGAAGTTTGTGATGGTTTTCTCCACAAGCAGTATGGCTTTTCATGACCCCCAACTCAACATTACAGGGGGGTATTATTATGATCCATTGTGATGATTTGTTGATGTAATGCCTTCTCTGTGACCTCTCGTTCAGCTTAAGAGGGGTGGTCATATTATGGTTAATCTTCACTTGAGTCCATGTGTCAACCCCTATTTGATGTATTGGTGGCTTTATCAAGTCTACATATGGGTAATTAACCCACTTTATTGTATTTTTCTATATTTTACCAAGTTGGCCTAGTCATCAATTTGGAGCTAGTGCCCTAAACCCTAAAGAAGGCATATAAATTGTTAGATTTAGGGAAAAATAGAGAAAACAGTAATATCTTTTTCAACTATGTTCACTAATATAAATGTACATTGGCACATTAAAACAAAGACTTAAGCAGATTTGAGCATAAACAGTAAGATCTAAATATATAGAAATAAATTCTGAACATAAACCAGAGATTTATGAGTGCAAAAAATAAACCTTAGCTTACCTCTAGCCAATGAAGAATGTATCTGTCACATGTGGATGTGTCCTCTCTAATACACTCAGAAAAAACAGCTTAAAGTTCATGGATCAAAACTCTAGGGTTTTGATCTCTATCATGAAGATAGGTAGACAGTTTTTCCAAGGAGAGGACCACAAGCAAGGCTGATGTAAACAGTTAACAACTGTCCAAAACTGAGACTGTAATACACTACAACAATCAAAACCTTCAGGTTAGAGAAGGTACCAGCAACTGGGACATCAAGTACAAAAAACCTTCAAGAGGAAGGCACCAGCAAACAGGGACAGCAAAGAAGAACAACACCCACAGGTAGGGACAGCAAGGAGAAGTCCAACAACCAATAAGAAGGAGCAGTAACACCCTGTCACATCTGTAGCAAGGAGAAGAGAGGCCATCGTAGCCTCAAAACACTCAGCGACAATGAAAAAGAAGGGTTGCGGCACCTATACACAGTCAAGGGAAGGTCAGCGACTCCTTTACACAGTCAAGGGAATTCCACGGTAGCCAAGGGAGAGACCACGGTAAGCATGGACAGTTTAGGAGAGGTCCAGCACCTCTAAACTAGCAAGCAAGATCAACCTGAAGCTCCCAGCCAACAAGTGTCCAAACAAATACCTCAGATCTGAAAGAGAGAATCCACTAGAGTTGTCGCACCATCACCAAAGAAAGACAACCTGAGGTATCCGCAACAACAATAAGGATAGAGGAATGAAGAGAGAGAGAGTGTATTAAAATGAGAGGGGGAGGGTTCCGTATATAGTTATGAAGAAGGGTTAGGGCTAAAATAAAACAATTAAATAATGACATTTTAATTAATATAAATATTAATTAAATGTCAAATAAGTCAAAGTGACTTAT
>CBVK0100603354.1:0-16882 GCA_900067695.1 Picea abies | reverse complement strand
TGGAGCAAAACCAAGAAGCTACAAAATTTTCAGCCAAAGCAAGATCCAAATTCCTGAAACATGTTGATCCAAGACTCTTTAAGAAAAGCTCTTACAAAAATGCCAGGATAATCTAATCTGAGCCAGCTAGGGCTAGACTATAGTGAAACCAACTTGAAGCTCTAATCTGAGCTAGCTAGAGCTACACTATGGTGTAACCAACTTGGAGCTCAAACAAACTAAACAGATATGGTATGATAACAGACTCATTCTGATCTGTTAAAGCTATTCGCTCTATTTTGTCTATAGTAAAGTATCAGTTCTGTGTGTATGAATCCAGAGCCGTATTAGTAGTCTCGGGCTGTTTAAAGGCACAGTTCCACTACTGCGACTCGCTGAAAGGTTTTCTAGTCTTTACCTGAGGAGTCAGCCAGGAGCCTGTCTAATCCTTTTGTATAAAAGGACACAAGTCTAAACGCCCTTATTTTCTGTGTAAAGATAGTAATACCGAGTATGGATTCTAGATCAGTCTCCTTTAGAGATATAAAGAATGCTGAAGAAGAAAGTACTTCAGGAACTGACCATGCAAATAGTCTAGAATCAATGTTTTCTTTGAATAGATCACAAAGTATCAATCATGCAGACATAGAATAAGTAGAGATTAATCCTCAAGCTGCATGGAAACTTCCTGCCATAAATCCGAGTAAAGTATATCAAGATCTAAACATGTTTCATCTTAAAGCAGTTTCCAGAGTCTTTGTGAAAGAATCAATTAGTACTATTCAACAGAATAGTAATGTTACCCAAACTATCTCCCTGATAAATCCGAAGGAGATCCAGAAAGAAGCCAAGAAACATAATACACAGTTTGTACATTTTGGGTGCATTAGAATTGGAATCAATGCCTTAGTACATAAAGGTACAAATGCTTTTGTGCTTTGTACTGTCAGGGATCTGACCCATGATAAGTTTACAGATTCACTGATTGGAGGCATAGTAGCTCCTTTGTCAAATGGACCAGTCTATTTCGACTGCTATCCAAACTTTTCTATATATTCCTTCGATGAGACTTTCGGTGATATTTTAAAGCTTCAAATTAGAACAACAGGTTTTATCATGAATGCTAAAAGAAAAAACATAGCTATACAAGCCAGAGGGTGTTTTCGACACACAAACACTATGTTTGCTACTTTTTTACACTCTCCCAGTAAAGAATCTCAATCCAGTACTTTGGTAATTACAGATTCACTGAATCATAAGATGGAACATTGTACTATCAAATGGGAATACCTTTCTTTCCCAACTGTCTGGGTGATTGATACTCCCAGAGTTCATATACCAAGATCCATTACATCTGCACAGATAAAAGAAACTCCTGACTCTGCTATTATATCTTTTCCCCAAAAGAACCTTTCTAATACATCTTCTTACTCTAAACCTAATAGACCTCCTCCGCCACCTCCTTCTTTTTGTTTACATCCATCTTTACAGTCTCTAGCCGGTCAAATAGGACAAGTCCCTTTTGCAGTAAAATGTCTTGACTGTGGGTATTTGATCACTTTATCCACATTGTCCGCTTCTGAACAAAACTCTAAAGTCCAGTTTCATCATGAGCATCATAATCCAAGAACCCATTTACCACCACCAGTCTCAACAACTAAAGAACAATGTCCACATCCACAATGCTCAGACATTCCCTTTCCCCATGATTCTCATGTGCTAGTAATACAAGAAACTCAGAATATAGATATAAAGGTTAGACAATCTGCCTATTTTCCTAAAGATATCAAGAAGCCGTCTTCTCCGGAGATTTTAAAGTTTCTTAGATTAATGAAAGGTTGTAGTAAGGAAAATATAAATCCAGAATGGATGAAAAATATGATGAATTGGGATCTTTATACTCATCCTGATGCAAGAGACTTTGCCAAAAGGACTTCCAATTCAGAAAAACTTAGATTGGCTGAATCATGGAAAATTTTTATGGAAAAATAAAATTTATATATTTCCTTCCATGAATGGAATAAGACAAGGATTCACAGGATCAAGAATAAATTCACCAATCTAGTTCCACAAAAAGCTAGTCTAGTCAGTTGTCCTGTTAACACACTTTTTGCCTCTAACCTGGGAAGAGAAATAAGTTGGATAAAGAAGGCCAAAGAGAAGAAAGACAGTCTCCAAGTCCAACATCAGCAATATCATGTCTTGATAGAACTAAAGATTTAAGATTTTCATTTTAGATTACAAACATTGATAGATACAGGGTCAGATTTGAATCTGCTGAACAAACATGTAATCCCTGTCTCACTTTGGGAAAAAGTAGAAGTTACTGTCACAGGCCTTGGAAATATTGTTAATACTATTTCTTTTCAAATTCCCGAAGCAATTCTATGCTTCCATGATTTTTTGCCTCAAAATGAAATTTCTCTTGGCAGAAATCCCTATTGCTTGTATACTAGGTACTCCCTTCCTTGCAGCAGTATCTCCTCATGGATCTACTATAGTAACTCCTGATAAACCAGGATATTTTATAACACTGCCAGGAGGAAAGAAAGTCAAACTTCCATTCGTCTCCACTCCCAAAGAGTCAGATTCAGTTCAAGTAAATTTGTTAAGGACATACAAACTTAAAGAACTGCAGAGTTTCCAGTCTGAAGTTAGAATAAAGAATCAATTGAATCAGCCAAGTATCCAAGAAAAAATTCTTTTTATTAAAAAAGAATTCATTGATACTGTTTGTTCTGAGAATCCTACTGCATTCTGGAAACAGAAAAAGAATGAAGTTTATCTTCCATATAAGGAATATTATCAAGGAAAGCCTTGCAAAAGCCGAGCTATCCCTATGAATGCAGCATATCAAAAGTTGTGTGCTGAAGAAATTGAGAATTTATTGAAAAGGGACTTAATTAAAAAATCCATTAGTCCTTGGAATTGTTATGGATTTTATGTGAACAAGCATTCTGAACAAATCAGAGGAGTTCCTTGACTAGTTGTAAATTATAAACCCCTCAATAAGGTGCTAGCAAATGACACTTACCCTATACCAAATAAAAGCAATCTTGTTACTAGAATTGCAGGAGCCAAAATATTCTCTAAATTTGACTTAAAGTCTGGATTTTGGCAAGTGGCTATTCATGAAAAGGATAAATTCAAGACTGCTTTTAATGTTCCTGCCAGCCACTATGAATGGAATGTTATGCCATTTGGATTAAAACATGCACCTGCAAAATTTCAGAGAATTATGGATGATATTCTGAAACCTTTCTTTGATTGGCTGATTGTGTATATTGATGATATCCTAGTATTTTCCTCCTCTATGGATCAACACTTTAAACATCTGAAGATCCTTTTGCAAGATATTAAACAAGCTGGTCTTTTCCTATCCAAGAAAAATATTGAGCTCTTTCAAACACAAGTAAAGTTTCTTGGACATACTATTAATAAGGGACAAATTACTTTGCAAACTCATGCTGTTGAGTTTGCCGATAAGTTTCCAGACAAAATTCTTGACAAAACTCAGTTACAGAGGTTTTTAGGAAGTTTAAATTATATCAGTCATTTTTATAAAAAATGTGCTCAAGACAGAAAACTTCTTAATGATAGACTGAAGAAAAATCTGACACCTTGGACTGAGGCTCACACTCAAGCAGTCAAGAATATTAAGGCAAAGGTCAAGAATCTACTTGTATTACATATTTCAGATGACAATCTTTTAAATATTGTAGAAACTGATGCAAGTAATATAGGATGGGGAGCAGTGCTTCAGCAAGTCAGAGAAAAAGGGAAAGAAGAAGTAATACAGTTTGCCTCTGGATTATGGCAAGAAGCTGAAAAGAACTATTCTGCTATTGACAAAGAAATCAAAGCTGCTTTGAATGCAATACAGAAGTTTGAAATTTACCTAATTTATAAAAAGTTTGTTTTAAGAACATATGTTTCAGCTATGAACAAGGTTCTTTCCAAAGATCTGAAAAATTTAGGAGATCATAAATTTTCCAGATGGCAAGCTCTCTTTAGTAATTTTGATTTCTCCATAGAAAATATTAAAGGAAGTTCAAATTGCCTGCCAGATATTTTAAGTAGAGAACATTTGTCACCTGCACACCAGAGTTTTATCATTTCTATTCAGCTTCGAGGAGATGCAGAACATATGGAAAATATTCCTGATTCACTCAGATGGGAAGAATATACAAGAAATTGGGTTCCTAGTTGGGGACTAAAAAGCAGTAAAATAATTGCTCCTACAGCTCAAGTTCTCTATTATAGTCTAGTACCTAAAATTCGGCATAGAATAAATACTAATATTTTGTTGCCTATTATTAGTAGAGATACTAGGAGAGCAATAGAAGCACAAACTGCATTGACATAATTGTTTCATGACATAAACTTAATATGGGACATCAGAAATAATCAAGAACACCATCAACAATATTTTTGTTTAGAAAGACCCAGAACACTTTCTCAATGGCCTGGAAGAAATGATGATATCATTTTTCCAGAAACAAGTTTTAATTATCATGAGTATCGAACTTTATGGTGGCAGTTTGTGCAGAATGAAGATATTATATCTCTAGTCAAGTTTGGCTGTGTAAATACTTCTACAGCAGGTAGGCCACCCATATGGTTAGCAGATTGGTAGAAATATTTTAGGCTCAATAAGGAAGAAATAGATCCACTGGTTCTTAGTTCATTCACTCCATTGCAGAATGTTAGAGATTTAAATTATCAAGGACCAAATGACGGTGAACTTCTCCGCATGTTTATCTTGAATCATTATCAATGGGGCATCAAATCCAAAACCATTTTGCAGAGAATTAATGGCACACTTTACATGGTCAGGAAAATCTATACAAAATCTTGGGATACTCTACAATATCCTGGAAGATTTTCAAGTTTTATCGAAAATGAATAAGATAAAATAATTCATGTCTAGATGACCGACAATGGTGTCATCTGGGTTCCATGGATTATCGTAACAATATCCACTGTGTAAATAAGTGTTGTCATATCAAATAAATGAGAATCTTGGAAACTCGGAGCACTTCTTTGACGTTTGGTGAGGTTTGACCCACATTTCCAAAATACTCTATTGTTTGTCATGTGATGTGTGTACTCTGGACAGGGAATCTTGCACGATCACCCCACTAGATGTACTATTATAGCTACTTTCGGTGATTTGGTCAGGGAATCCTACGAGACAACCCCGACAAATCTATTCAGTCCTTTACTTTTGGTGAGATATGAAATAAAGTTGTCTGATCGGACAGAGATTCCTGCATGAATATCTCTTCCGAATCAATAAAGTAGATTTAGTGGTCGACATGTAGGGCCATTAGTCTAGTCTTGTTTGATGCTTCATGATTACTCTTTCCTCCCGAATTCTTATAAAAGGAGGGTAAGCGATTCATTTCGGCATCGGTCATTTGTGAGAGTTGTGTGAGTTAGTCAGTCAGTCTTCTAAGCTTCCCTTTTGTCTGAAGCTTCGAGTCATTCTGTCTGTAAAAAGTCTGTAAGAGCGAAGAGCATCCTGCTCTATTTTTTATCAGTGCCTCAGGCACAAGCTTTGTAATACCCGAATTCCATTTTGGCTCTGTTAATATAAAAATCCTTTCGCTCATATCTCTATGATGATTGTGAATTTCCTTATGAATTATGCGCTCATTGTGAATCTATTTCATTAGCCAATATTTACAGCTGTTGTTCGTTGGTATGCTCAAGTCTAAGTTGTTCTCCCAGTTGGTAAGGTTGATGGTATTGTGATAGATCAGCGTCAGTGGATTGGTGGTAGTAAGTCCCGCTAGGCAGGAAGCGGCTAAGGGAAGTTGTAGCCGTGAAGGTTCGCTGGAGTTCACATATATTCTTCAAATAGAACTGGTGTGAAAAGCGCTCGATGGACGTCGAGTGGAGGACTTCGGAAAGATAGAGTAAGTAAAGCGGTGCACCCGCTGGTATTCGTTCTGGCAGAAGTCGCAGAAATCTGAAGATCAATGGTAGAGGGAGATAGCGCATAAGGAAACATGTCAATCAGCAAGCTTCATTCTCTTCCAAAGGAGGCCCCTACTTACCATTTGTAAGCAGGGGCCTCACCTGTAAGAGAATGAAGCTTGCTGGTTGTCTTGTTGCCTTATGCGCTATCTCCCTCTACCATTGATCTTCAGATTTCTGCTACTTCTGCCAGAACGAATACTGATGGGTTAACCGCTTTACTTACTCTATCTTCCTGAAGTCCTCCACTCGACGTCCATCAAGCGCTTTCCACACCAGTTCTATTTGAAGAATATATGTGACCTCCATCGATCCTTCATAGCTACAACTGCCCTTAGAGACCTCTTGCCTAGAGGGACTTACTACCACCGATCCACCGACGCTAATCTATCACAATACCATCAACCTTACCAACTGGGAGAACAACTCAGACTTGAGCATACCAACAAACAACAGCTGCAAATACTGGCTAATGAAATAGAGTCACAATGAGTGCATAATTCATAAGGCAATTTACAAACATCACAGAGATATGAGCGGAAGGCTTTTTATATTAACAGAGCCAAAATGGCATTCGGGTATTACAAAGATTGTGCCTGAGGCACTGATAACAGACAGAGCAGGATTCTCTTCGCTCTTACAGAATTTTTACAGACAGAATGACTCGAAGCTTCAGACAGAAGGGAAGCTTAGAAGACTGACTGACTAACTCACACAACTCTCACAAATGACCGATGCCAAAATGAATTTCTCATCCTTCTTTTATAGCAAGCCGGGAAGGAACAGTAATCATGAAGCATCAAGGCCGACTAGACTTCTGGCCCTACATGTCTACCACTAAATCGAATTTAATGATTCGACAGAGATATTCACACAGGAATCTCTATCCGATCAGGCAACTTTATTTTACATCATACCGAAAGTAGTGTACTTAAAAGGATTTGTCGGGGTTGTCACATAGGATTCCCTGATCAAATCACCGAAAGTAGATACAACAATAAATATGACAGCGTGATCGTGTAAGATTCCCTGACCAGAGTACAAACAACACATGGCAAACAGTAGAGTATCCTGGAAATGTGGGTCAATCCTCACCAAAAGTAGGAGAAGTGCTCCGAGTTTCCAAGTTTCCCACTAACACTCATATCTATAACAAATCTAATTTGTACAAAGTGGATATTGTTATGGTAATCCACGGAACCCGGATTACACCACTGTCGGCCATCTAGACATGAATTATTACAAAGTGGATTTTCTAGGTAAACCCATGGAAAACCATTATTCTAAGGGGTGATCACTAAAATGACGGAAATTATAGGGATCCCAATGTTGTGTATATATTTCACGGAATAATTCTGGATCTCTGTTGTAGTCATCTCCTTGATGTAGCACAAATTTAGTTATGATGATCCATGGATGTTTTTCCCTGACAAACATCATCTTATATTCCTCTTCAGAAAATAAGTCTGATATTGTATTAAGATTTATGTTATGGAATAAAAACATCCGTCCTACTTCTGTAACATCAGGATTTATCCCAACTGGATGTAATCCAAAATGATTCCACCATTCCATTATCCATTCTAGTTCTTCCCAGTCTCTGAATGAATGGGAAAACGTAGTCATACAATAATAATATTTAAATCTTCCTACCCAGAGACAGATGTTGAACCACACTAATTTGTACTGGAAATAGTCAATCCCAAAAAGTTTTTCATTAGGATATCTATTTGGCCAATCTTGTAAGCCTCGCATCTGGTTGATCTGGAAGAAGTGAGAGGCAGAGGTTGTTACCCAACTTATGGTATAATGATCATACCATTGGGTATCTACAGTTCTTAATCTTCTTAAATCACCCATTTCAATAAGTTTTTCTCTCGATGTCATGGAAAGGGGTTGATGAATTTGGCCCAAAACATGTTGTGGGGGCAGAACATGTATACTGGTGTTTGTAGAAAATCCTGGGAGTCCAACTTCAATTTTTTCAGAAAACGTTAATTTCCATGAAGGTCTCCAATTTTCTTTGAAGATTTCCCAAGCAGTATTATCATCATAATATTCAGCCACTGGAGTATTTCTTTCATGATCAAACACTTCAACTATTACCATGCTCTTTTTAAAATAGGCAATTTGCATGTGAGGATGAGAGATAAAAGGGAACTCTATTCTTTTAGGAGGAATAGTCCCAAATTTAGGCATGGTAATAAAATATCCAAGCTGATTATTAGAATATTCACAGGATCCATGAGGTTCAACTGCTGATAAGAATGGAGTGCCTAAGATGCAATCAATAGGCAGACTAGAAATATGAAACCTCATGCCTAAACCATAATCTTCTAGCAATAATGTTCCTCTGGGAACTTCATATTGGAAATCAGTGTTTTGATTTCCTAGGCCAACTACAGAGCCAAAACTTGGTGCCCAATACTTTGCCGGAATTATTTCTTTATTAGGCAAATTTATGTCAGATCCAGTGTCTATGAGTGCAGTTAAGTTAAAAATTTCTTGGAAAATTTCTAGATGGATCTGAATATAATACTTCTGGTAGTTGACTGGTAGAACTTGCATACCTGGCATTACTTCCATTTCTGCAATTGTTTGCTCCTGTATGACTGTAGTATATGGAGCATCTTCTAATGGAGGAGGAATCGATTCAATTATTTCTTTAATTAATTTTATTTCTTGTCTTGCCCAAGCATCGACTGGATAACTGAGTTCCATCTCTTTTTCTAATTTTTTAATCTTTTCCTTGATGTCAGCTACTTCTTTCCTGAGAGATGTGACTGATTTACCAAGGTCTGTAACAGAGATGTCTTGAAGCTTGGGCTCTCTGTTATGCTTAATATATGTCTTTGTATTTTTCTCAAATGAATCATCTAAAAATAAAGGTTTCCTTTTGGGTAATTCACAACCTTTTCCTTTCTGTTCTGCCTTGATAGTTTTGACAAATGTCTCAAGCAGAGCATTTTTCATGTCTCCTTCAAGAAGGCCTTTAAATTTGAGCAAGCATCTATCCTTCTTGGTCTCCAGTGTAAGAAAACATACATACTTTCAATTTTTCTTTAACCATGGGTTCTGGGTCAGACTCAGATTCAGAGTCTTGTGAACTGCATGTACAATAATTTGGGTTTGTGCAGGTACAAGATTGATGCAAAAGAATCTCTTCATCTGAACTAATTTCAGACTGTGAAGTTTCAGATGAAGAAAAACAACCTCCTTTTAATAGGTGGACTTCTTCTTTTGGTCGATGTGGGTTGTAAGGGCAAGAATTTGTCTCATGAGTCTGTGACCCGCATCTATTACAGTGTGCTCTTATTACTACCTGTCTCTTTTCTTGGGCTTCCTTGGCCTTTTGTTCAGAAAATTTTCCTTTTGTTCTTCTGGAAGCCTCATTGTCAGGACATTCATGTGCATAATGTCCATTCTTACCACAGATCCAACAAGTGATCTGTTGTTTTGCCTCATGTTTATGGGTTTTTAACTTAACATCTTGAGGTGTAAAATAGTGTGTGTTTGGAATATACTTATATCTAGCTCTAAATTTTCTACCCTTTTCTCCTCTTACTTGCTTTGGTTTTCTTTTCTTTCTAGGAGTAGGATATGTCAAATAGAGACCATATTGTTCACAAATTGATTTTTGATCAAGAATGTATGAAGACTTAGAGACAGAGTGTTGTATCTTCATACTGGTACATAATCCTATCAGGGCTTTAGTAATAAGAGAATAAATTTCTCCCCAACTATAGGTCTCATATGGCAGTTTAAAAGTATCCTCCATTTTCAAGTACTCAACAAATTTGCTTGGAAGGGCTGCTAGATATACTTGTTTCCACAACAAATTTTTACTATCTTTCACCTCAAAAATCCTCTACGTCCATTCTTTATGAAATTGTTCATACTCAGACATTTTCCTGCACTTCATCTTCATTAGAACAATTTGATGTTTGTCTACAACTTCTGTTTCTGTCCCACACCAGTGTTCCAAAATCAAAGTGGTGAGGGCACCAATCATATTATTTACAGAACTTCCATCAGAGTGATAGACTATATCACCTTCCTCATCTTTTAGCACTTCTGATTCCATTTTTGTAATTATTAATGGGGAGGACACAACTTCCCACCATTTGCTGAGTGTTCCAGTGAAGCATTGAATAATGGTCTTACATGCTTCCACTTCACTTTTTCCCTTATACACATAATCTTGTAGGAGACATACATTCTATCAAGCATTTACCTGATTTGGGCAATTGATAAATTGTCTATGTTCCATTCTTGGAACCAATCATCAGCAAAGTTCTGTGATTCAGGAAGTTTTCCTTTTCCTATAAGATCAGGAGCTGCTGGTCTAGATGAATGGGCAGGGATATTCTCATAGGATGGATTTTTAATAGTGACCAGAGAATGTCTTTTCTCAGAAGTTTTTGAAGAAGACTCTGGTTCATCTGTTTCAGGGGGAAAATGCAAGGGAAATTTCTTAACAAATTCTTTTTCAGAAGGTTTATATACAGGGGACAAAATAGAAATATGGGATGTGGGAAGGAGAAATATATTTGGAATAGGCTTATCTGTTTGTCTGGATTTTTCTTTTATGTCAGTCAAGGATTTACCCATTGCAAAAAATGCAGTACCCAATCCTTCCATCAATTCTTCATGGTTATGATTTGTTGTATCAGAAAATTTTCCTAAGGTGGAGTCTAGGCTATCCTTGACATTCAGAAGCTTATCTTGAATCTGATCTACAGAGTGTACAATAGTATTGGTAGATACTTGTAGATCCATAATTTGTTCCTTTCTGGCATAATCATTGGTTACATATATATGTGTGGCCATGCCTCTTAAAGAAACATTTGTCCAATTTAACTGTTCTGACACAGATTGGACTCTTTTATCTATACCAGATAATTGATTGGTTTCATCAGATAAAAGTGGAATAGCTCTAGCTTGTTTAGAACTATCTTCTAAGAGGATGCCTTGGAAAGGAGGAAAAGTGGTTTTAGATTCAACAGAGATTCCGTCTAAACCTTTCCATTTATGGTTAGGAGTTTCAGAACTTTCTCCTATTACTTGGACTATAGGGGCTATATACAATTTTCTCCATTCAAAGAAGGAGATCCAACAATTTTCTTTTGTCATATATGCTTTCCATAATTTTGACAGACGTTTCTTTTCTTCTTCTGGAGTGTATCTGTCAAAATCTTGAGATTCAGGATTTGTAAACAAATCCCAATTTCTCATCCTTTTGATCCATTCTTCAGGTAGGGATCCTTTTTCACATCTTGTCATAACTGTGAGGTATTTTTGTATTTCTTCTACAGAGGGTCTGGTCAGATTTTTAGGCAAAGGATTTGTAAATCGGCATTCAGGAATGACTGCGTCACATTGCTCAATATATCCTAGGCCATATTTAGGAGAATTTGGTGTTCTCATTCCTCTGTAGATTTCTTTAATTCTAGGATCTAATGACTCAATAGAAGGCATATAATGAATCATATAACTTTCTGAAGTAGATACTGTTGTTTCTACAGTATTAGACACGGATCTAACATAAGAATCCATACTAAGTATTTCTATCTTTACACAGAAAAGGAGGGATTTTAGTCTTATGTCCCTTTATACAAAGAGATTAGATGGGCTCTTGGCCTACTCCTCAGGTAAAGACTAGAAAACTGTTGAGCGAGTCGCAGTAGTGGAACTGTGCCGAAATGAATCGCTTACCCTCCTTTGATAAGAATTCGGGAGGAAAGAGTAATCATGAAGCATCAAACAAGACTAGACTAATGGCCCTACATGTTGACCACTAAATCTACTTTATTGATTCTGAAGAGATATTCACGCAGGAATCTCTATCCGATCAGACAACTTTATTTTACATCATACCGAAAGTAGTGTACTTAAAAGGATTTGTCGGGGTTGTCACGTAGGATTCCCTGATCAAATCACCGAAAGTAGATACCACAGTAAATTTGATGGGGTGATCGTGCAAGATTCCCTAACCAGAGTACACACATCACATGACAAACAGTAGAGTATCTTGGAAATGTGGGTCAATCCTCACCAAAAGTCAGAGAAGTGCTCCGAGTTTCCAAGATTCCCACTAACACTCATATCTATAAAAAATATAATTTGTACAAAGTGGAGATTGTTATGGTAATCCACAGAACCCGGACGACACCACTATCGTCCATCTAGACATGAATTATTACAAAGTGGAATTTCTAGGTAAACCCACGGAAAACCATTATTCTAAGGGGTGATCAATGAAATGACGCAAATTGTAGGGATCCCAATGCTATGTATATATTTCATGGAATAATTCTGGATCTCTGTTGTAGTCATCTCCTTGATGTAGCAAAAATTTAGTTCTGATGATCCATGGATGTTTTTCCCTGACAAACATCATCTTATATTCCTCATCAGAAAATAAGTCTGATATTGTATTAAGATTTCTGTTATGGAATAAAAACATCCGTCCTACTTCTGTAACATAAGGATTTATCCCAACTGGATGTAATCCAAACTGATTCCACCATTCGATCATCCATTCCGGTTCTTCCCAATCTCTGAATGAATGGGAAAACTTAATCATACAATAATAATATTTAAATCTCCCTACCCAGAGACAAATGTTAAACCACATTAATTTATATTGGACATAATCAATGCCAAAAAGTTTTTCATTAGGTTCTCTATTTGGCCAATCTTGTAAGCCTCGCATTCTATTGATCTAGAAGTAGTGAGAGGCAGAGGTTGTTACCCAACTTCTGGTATAATGATCATACCATTATGTATCTACAGTTCTTAATCTGCTTAAATCACCCATTTCAATAAGATTTTCTCTAGATGTCATAGAAAGGGGTTGATGAATTTGGCCCAAAACATATTGTGGGGGAAGAACATGTATACTGGTGTTTGTGGATATTCCTGGGAGTATAACTTCAATTTTCTCAGAAAACCTTAACTGCCATGAAGGTCTCCAATTTTCTTTAAAAATTTCCCAAGCAGTGTTATCATCATAATATTCAGTCACTGGAATATTTCTTTCATGGTCAAACACTTCAACGATTACCATTCTCTTCTTAAAATATGCAATCTGCATGTGAGGATTAGAGATAAAAGGGAACTCTATTCTTTTAGGAGGAATAGTCCCTAATTTAGGCATGGTGATAAAATATCCAGGCTGATTATCAGAACATGCATAGGATCCATGGGGTTCACATACTGATAAGAATGGAGTGCCTAAGATGCAATCAACAGGCAGACTAGAAATATGAAACCTCATGCCTATACCATAATCTTCTAGCAATAATGTTCCCCTGGGGACTTCATATTGGAAATCAGTGTTTTGATTCCCTAGGCCAACTGCAGAGCCAAAACTTGGTGCCCAATATTTTGCCGGAATTATCTCTTTATTCAGCAAATTTATGTCATATCCAGTGTCTATGAGAGTAGTTATGTTAAAAATTTCTTGACAAATTTCTAGATGGATTTGGATATAATATTTTTGATATTTAACTGGTAGAACTTGCATACCTGGCATTCCTTCCATTTCTGCACTTGTTTGTTCCTGTATGATTGTAGTATATGGAACATATTCTAACGGAGGAGGAATCGATTCAATTTTTTCTTTGATTAATTGATTTGGATATAATATTTTTGATATTTAACTGGTAGAACTTGCATACCTGGCATTCCTTCCATTTCTGCACTTGTTTGTTCCTGTATGATTGTAGTATATGGAACATATTCTAACGGAGGAGGAATCGATTCAATTTTTTCTTTGATTAATTTTATTTCTTGTCTTGCCCAGGCATCTACTGGATAGCTGAATTCCACCTCTCTTTCTAATTTCTGAATCTTTTCTTTGATATCAGCCACTTCCTTCCTGAGAGATGTGACTGTTTTAGAAAGATCTGTAACAGAGATATCTTGAAGCTTGGGTTCTCTGTTATGCTTAATATATGTCTTTGTGTTTTTATCAAATGAAGCATCTAAAAACAAAGGTTGCCTTTTAGGTAATTCACAACCTTTTCCTTTCTGTTCTTCCTTTATGGTTTTGACAAATGTCTCGAGCAGAGCATTTTTCATGTCTCCTTCAGGAAGGATTTTAATCTGAGCAAGCATTTGTCCTTCCTGATCTCCAGTATAAGAAAACATACATACTTTTAATTTTTCTTTAACCATAAGTTCTGAGTCAGATTTAGATTCAGAACCTTGTGAACTGCATGTACAATATTTTGGGTTTGTACAGGTACAAGACTGATGTAAAAGAATTTCTTCTTCTGAAATGGTTTCAGATTGTGAAGTTTCTGATGAGGGACAACATCCTTCTTTAAGCAGATGAACTTCTTCTTTTGGCCTATAAGGGCAA
Organism: Picea abies; assembly: GCA_900067695.1. Taxonomy (NCBI): domain Eukaryota; kingdom Viridiplantae; phylum Streptophyta; class Pinopsida; order Pinales; family Pinaceae; genus Picea; species Picea abies. Next base: position 2,553 of record CBVK0100603354.1, on the reverse strand, counting down.
GAATTTGTATCATGAGTTTGTGACCCACATCTATTACAGTGTGCTCTTATAGCCACCTGTCTCTTTTCTTGAGCTTCCTTGGCCTTTTGTTCAGAAAATTTACCTTTTATTCTTCTGGAAGCTTCATTGTCAGGACATTCATGAGCATAATGTCCATTTTTACCACAGATCCAGCAAGTGATCTATTGTTTTGCCTCATGTTTATGGGTTTTGAGCTTAATATCCTGAGGTGTAAAATAATGTGTATTTGGGACATACCTGTATCTAGCCTTGAATTTTCTTCCCTTTTCCCCTTTTATTTCTTTTGGTTTTCTTTTATTTCTAGGAGTGGGATTTGTCAGATACAAGCCATATTGTTCACAGATGGACTTCTGGTTTTCTTCCCTTTTCCCCTTTTATTTCTTTTGGTTTTCTTTTATTTCTAGGAGTGGGATTTGTCAGATACAAGCCATATTGTTCACAGATGGACTTCTGGTTAGGAAGGTATGAATATTTATAGACAGAGTGTTGTATCTTCATACTAGTACATAATCCTATCAGGGCTTTAGTAATAAGGGAGTAAATTTCTCCCCAAGTATAAGTTTCATATGGCAGTTTAAAAGTGTCCTCCATTTTCAAGTACTCAACAAATTTACTTGGAAGAGCTGCTAGATACAATTGTTTCCATAACAAGTTCTTACTATCTTTTACCTAAAAAATTCTCTAAGTCCATTCCTTGTGAAATTGTTCATATTCAGACATTTTCGACACTTCATATTCATTAGAACAATTTCATGTTTGTCTGCAATTTCGATTTCTGTCCCACACCAATGTTCAAGTATCAGAGTGGTGAGGGCACCAATCATATTATTTACAACATTCCCATCAGAATGATAGACTATATCACCTTCTTCATCCTTGAGCACTTCTGATTCCATTTTTGTAATCATTAATGGGGAGGATACAACTTCCCACCATTTGCTGAGAGTTCCAGTGAAGCATTGGATAATAATCTTACATGCTTCTACTTCACTTTTTCCCTTCATACACATAATTTTGTATGAAACATACATCCAGTCAAGCATTTGCCTGATTTGGGCAATTGATAGATTGTCTATGTTCCATTCTTGGAACCAATCATCAGCAAAGGTCTGAGATTCGGGAAGTTTTCCTTTACCAATAAGATCAGGTGTTGTTGGTCTGGATGAATGGGTAGGAATATTTTCATAAGATGGGTTTTTTATGGTAACCAGAGAGTGTCTTGTTTCTGAATTTTTCTGGGAAGATTCTGGGTCATCCTTTTCAGGAGGAAAATGTAAAGGAAACATTTTTATAGATTCTGTCTCAGAAGGTTTATATACAAGGGACATAACAGAGATATGGGAGCTAGGAAGGAGGAAGGAAGAAGGGATAGGTTTATCTAGTTGCTTATATTTTCCTTTGATTTCAGTCAAGGTTTTGCCCATTGCAGAAAAAGCAGTTCCTAGTCCTTCCATTAATTCTTCATGGTTCTGATTTGATGTCTCAGACAATTTTCCTAAAGTGGAGTCTAATTTGTCTTTGACATTCAACAGGTTATCTTGGATCTGATCTATAGAATGTACAATAGTATTGGTAGATACTTGTAGATCCATAATTTGTTCTTTCCTGGCATAGTCATTGGTTATATATATATGGGTGGCCATTCCCCTTAAGGCAACATTAGTCCAATTTAACTGTTCTGACACAGATTGAACTCTTTTATCGATACCCGATAGCTGGTTGGTATCTTCAGATAAAAGTGGAATAGCTCTAGCTTGTTTAGAACTGTCTTCTAAGAGAATGCCTTGGAAAGGAGGAAAAGTGGTTTTAGATTCAACAGAGCTTCCATCTAAACTTTTCCATTTATGATTAGGTGATTCAGAACTTTCTCCTATTACTTGTACTATAGGTGCTATATACAATTTTCTCCATTCAAAGAAGGAGATCAAACAGTTCTCTTCTGTCATATACTTCTTCCATAATTTTGACAGACGTTGTTTTTGTTCTTCTTATGTATATTTGTCAAAATCTTGAGATTCAGGATTTGTAAATAAATCCCAATTTGTCATCTTCTTGATCCATTCTTCTGGCATAGATCCCTTTTCACAGCCTGTCATGACTGTAAGATATTTTTGAATTTCTTCTACAGAGGGTCTGGTTAGGTTTTTAGGCAAAGGATTTGTAAATTGACACTCTGGAATGACTGTGTCACATTGTTCAATATATCCTAGGCCATATCTAGGATAATTTGGTGTTCTCATTCCTCTGTAGATTTCTTTAATTCTAGGATCTAATGACTCAATAGAAGGCATATAATGAATCATATAACTTTCTGAAGTAGATACTGTTGTTTCTACAGTATTAGACACAGATCTAACATAAGAATCCATACTAAGTATTTCTATCTTTACACAGAAAATGAGGGCTTTTAGTCTTATGTCTCTTTATACAAAGAGATTAGACAGGCTCCTGGCCTACTCCTCAGGTAAAGACTAGAAAATTGTTCAGCGAGTCGCAGTAGTGGAACTGTGCCTTTAAACAACCCGAGACTAC
>CBVK0100603353.1:0-16884 GCA_900067695.1 Picea abies | reverse complement strand
CACTGAATAATTCGTTCTCGACTAACGGAAACTACCATATAATATATACACTGAGTATAACATTATTTCTCCTGGTAATTCTCTCCTTCTTGGAGCCTTATTTGCAAGTCAGTTCCTTTCACATCATATCATGGATTCATGCTAATTCTCCTCTGTATGCTCATGATGTTTGAAAAAGAGAGACGATTTTTTATTCAATTGAGAGATCACAGAAAACTCTTAAATAATTGTTTACGGTAAACGAGATCACGGAGCTGAATTATTAAAGTTGCAACTATCAAAATTCAAAACGGAATCGTGCTTGAAACGAGATCGAGATCACAGATTTGAATTATTAAAATTCAAAACAGAATCTTGCATGAAACAAGATCACAGATTTGAATTATTAAAATTGCAACTACCAAAATTCAAAACAGAATCATGCACGAAAAACCCAGTGAGTACTCGTTATCCGATAATTCTCTCTATACCAGAGAAACTTTTATAAAGTGCTTTAAAAACTTTTATGGAGAGCTTCTCCATAAAAGCACAGGTACCCGCGACGTTCTTCTCATTAAAAGAATGGAGAACAGTCAATAAAAGAAGTCGAACCGGCGACTTTCTGTACTTATCTGCGTGTTTTGAATGTACGTAGGACAAACTTGCACTGGTAACATAGTAACATCGTCATACATGATATCACTCACTGTCACTCAGTAGTATATAATACATGCACTTTGAACGAGGGGACGGCCAATGCATACGTCTAACGAACTTTCAAGCTAAATACATTCTGATAAATTAGTTATGGTTTCAACTTCGCTGTTCGTTTGAATAGATAAAAAATGAACAGCCATCATCAAATTTTCACTTCACAAACGAAATAAATTTGAAATTCCAAACATGAAGGGGATATACACTCATCATCAAATTTTCACTTCAAACCAAACAAATTTGAAATTCTAGACATGAAGGAGATACACTCATAAACTCCAGAATACTGGAATCTTCCAGAATAACTGTGAAATTATAAGAAAATAGAAAAGGAATGTTTGGACAAAATGAATATGATGAACATTGTCATGGGTATAAAGAAAATTTAGTATATGGATCTGCCTGGTGCAACTAATCACAATCACACCGCTCATCTCCTCGTACCATTGTACTAAAGGTCATATCAAATGTATCAACACGTGCACGTGCATGTGCATTTGACCTTGGGCCTAGTAGACTAAGCATTAATTTATTTGAGAGATAATGTGGTTTAAAAACAAGACATGGACATTTAATTAGACACGCATTCCAGGGATGTAGTAATCCTCGAAGTACTCACTACATCACAACTATCATCCTCGAAGTACTCTACATCATGTTTGACAAATCTTGTTCGGGAGATTGAAGTGATAAGTACCAAGTGTAGTCAAAATATCTAAATACATCCTCATTGAGATTCAAAGGGATAACATCCACACTTTGCTTAATTGCTTCAACAAAGTCTCTTATATTCACTTGGAACACTCAAGATATAAGCATATACTTTAGATTCATAGATATAACATCTATACCTTGTTTAGTTCAACCAAGTTCTATATTCAAGTATTTAGGGAGATTTTAACAAAAATAAGTTCTTTGCATTATTTAATGAGACTAAAAAGATTTAAGTTACACAAATCATGTATTTTTTTCCTTTTTTCAAAGGAGTAATTAATTAGTAGGAGAGATGTTGGTTTTTGAGTCATTAGTATATTAACATCTACATCACATTTTTTAGTGGGAGGAAAATTTATATGACCTTTTATTTGTTTCTACCCATTGAGGAATCATTACACAATCCCTCCACCCTTCCACTAGGTACCTTCTCATGTTTTGTTAAATCTACTATTTCTAATGATATTTTAGCCAAATCTTTGATTTCAAATGATCCAAAAATGATGGTAGAATACACAAAATAGGTTTATATGTTGATCCATGTAATGCATGAGAAACTATATAAACTATTGAAAATGTGAGAGCTTTCCCTCTAAAAAAATGGGGTTCTAGGCATCAAATAAAAATGAGTAAGGAGAGAATTTGAAGAGGATAAATATCTCATTTTGGATCTTCAATTTGGAAATATATTGCTTTCATTTTTTTTTTAATTTTAATCCCCACAATGTGAACTCATGGTATAATATTTCTTAGTTAGTAAACCCCCTATGCTCTATCCTTGAAGTTCTACTCCAATATATTTTCATCAATTATAACAACCTTAACAAGATGTCACTCTATTATGAATCTAGAGTTGATGCTTGTAGATATAACATCATTCAAGCATTTTCACCTTATAGGTACTTAGGAAATTAGTACATTATTATCCTAATTTCATCTTCACTTTCCCAAATGAAGCAAGATCCATGAAAACATTATTCACATAATATTGCAGCAAAATCTTGTCATGAAAAACAACATTGATGAATTGGAAATTATTTTTTTCATATAACCTTCAAATTCATCAACCAAGTTTTCAAGTGGTAGTGTGCACTATTTCATGACAACGGAAAGAGAATACCATGATACTTTTTCAAATTCTGGATACAAAAGGGGGATTCATCAACCGAGATTTCAATTGATAACTTGTACTTGTACAATTTTACTACTAGTCTACATCCATCTTAACCTTTCCACATTGAGAGGGATCAAATTCTTAGAAATGAAAATCTTTTCTCAAAGTTTTGCACTCTAAACAAGCTTTCACTTCAATGGTTTTGATACTTGTTAGTGTTTGATAGATCTGGGGTTAAGACGTATCTACTATGGCTTATGATTTACATGTTCCATGTACGCATAGATCCAGAGTTAAGATGGATCTACTCTAATTTATGATTATCTTTTTTTATCTTACATGTGTCATGTAAGCATTACAAACATATAACACATCATATAGTGGAATATTGTAACCTAAACTTGTCACAATTTTAATGACAATGATAATCATTAGCCTTTGCCTATTCTTTCTCCTTTTACAATCAATGGATTTTGTTTTTAGTTAAAATAATTATTTTGAATTTATATATGATCATATCTTACATGATAAAAATGAAAATAACCACACACAAAAAAAAAATTATTATATGTGATAGTGATACAGGAGAATCTCGAAGTAAATCTTAAGATTGACCTATAAACCTCCTAGATCCGTGGAGACATTAAATTGGCAAGTTTCCAGAACTATTTGACATCACAACTCATCTATCAACCTATTTTGAAGCTGAGATCGAATTCCCTACACGACTTGACTTTTAATAAAATGAAAAATTCTGAGCAAAAGTTTAGGTGAGAGTGATTAGGCTATTCTTGCTGTGAAATTCTCAATTGACCAACACTAATCTTAGTAACGGCAACAAGTTTTATATAAATAATTTGGTTGCCAAAAATATATAGAGAAGGGGGATTTTATGTCAATTGAAAGTGGGATTCAAATTAATAAAGATTTTGTTAAGAAAAGAGAAGAGACGGAGATTTTATGTCTAACGGAAGTGGGATTCAAATTAAAAAACAAGACTATAAATCAATTAATTATTATTTTTTTGGGGTTCACAAATTACTCACTTCAATTAATTATTATTATTTTGGTTCCACAAATCACTCACTTCCTTGTTATTACCTAAAAAAAATAATGATATATTAATTTTATTTTTTTAAGATATCAAAACTTATTATATTTCAGTTTTAGTAGAGAGATTAGTTATTATTATATATTTTTCATAAATGTGTGTTGACTCATTATTCAAGGAAAACTATATCACCTAAAATGATCTACTAACAATTTGTAAGGGGTTAGATTTTCATTCTTGCCCGGGTGTGGGTCTTGGGGATCTTGGGTTGAAGAAGATGTTTTATTAGGCCATCAAAAACACTTTTATATCTTAATTCAAGAACAAAAACAATTTTAGTCTAAATAGTATCCCTAAGAAAATCAATATCTCTTATGATCATAACTAATACTATCTCCAATGCCCCAAATGGGGTGACACGCGGACGCTTCTCAACACCTGGCTCAGCACTAGGCCATAGCATAAATGCTAATGGCCGCCACCCTCCTACCCTACAATAACAATGGCTGACGGCCATAACAACAGTTATACGGTGGAGGGACACCTCCCTCGCGCGAACACTCTCGCTCACAGCGCACTCAGCATGCCAGAGTTTATGGATAGCTAGGTGCTTTTGGCCTTGGGCAGCTTGTTTTTTCGAGCGCCTGGTCCGAATTGGTCTGCTCTCGCTTCGGCTCTCCCCTTCGTCTGGGAGCTCTGGTGCATTGGTCTGCTCTCGCTTCGGCTCTCCCCTTCGTCTGGGAGCTCTGGTGCAGTTATGTTTCTCTCTCGCCCTAGTTTACTCTCATCTCGCTGCACCCTCACGATACTGTTATTTATTCCTTGGCAACTATGACCAGGAAGCGGGGCAGGACTTGCCGTGGCTCGGCCTGGTACACTCACAAAGCACAGTAACAAAGGAACGAAAAGATGGAGCGGGCTCTGTCGCTGGCGACCTCCATCCTCTGTAAGAAGGCTAGAGTCGACCAATTGGCTCTGCACGCCATTATTGTTGAGGCTGGGGCTAGTTGCAGCAATGAGACCACAGCAATTCCGTCTGAAATCAGGCCGGAGGAGGGTGCTGCGGATGCGTTCCCCACCTGTTATGTGGAAGAAGTACCGTTCGTGGATTTGGAGACCACCCTAGAGCCCCAAGCCATGGAGACCTTCCACCAGGATGGAAGCGGTCCCAAATTTGCGCTGGCAGATGACATCCCTGGGTGCATTGTCGAGGAAATTCCATGGTTGGGTGACTAAAGCCCCACTAGCCATGCGAGGCAGGCCACGGTCGAGGAAGCGAGTCGGGACAAAGCTAGAGCAGAAGAGAATGCGAACGAGAACAACCCTTCGAGGAAGGAGGAGGTGGTTGGTGCAGAACTGATGGAGCTCGAAGCCGGCGGTGGAGCGGAAGGGGAAATGAGGGATGTCATCCTCGACGACGCAGGTAATGGCTTGCATGGCTTGCATGGTAGCTTCCTCCGTGCAGAGTATTTGGCTCTGGTGTTCGAACTCCGACGCCACATGGCAGACTTGGAGCACAGAGCCCTTCTCATGAGCCAGTGGTTGGACCTACTCCTTGACGCGTACTCCAATGCTCCAACAAAGAACAAGTGCCCTCTCTATGCGCAGGCATTTTCCATTCCAGCGAGGTCCACGTGGCAGACAAGCAAGGCTGATGGGTCACCAGGTATTTAGGTTTTCTATGCTATTTCGTCTCTTTGTTTTATCTTACTACTGTTACATGTTCACTTAGATTATTGCCATCTGTCCTGGTTTCCTCTAGGCAGGACAGAGGGCAAGACAGTTCTGTAAACCATACTGGTTTCCGGTCAAATGACAGCATTTTTTGTGACTTAGGCCTATATTTCTCTATAAATTTTGTCAAGATTCTCTTGATATCATAATATAGCAGGTTCCACTTTTTTTATTAAAAAAAAAAGAACTAATACTATCTCCAATAAAATTATATACTTTCTAACAACATTAACCTCCATTTCATATATAAAACCAAATATTACGCATCACAAAGATATTAAAACTTATTTACACACAACAACAACAAAATTCAAAAGGAAAATTATAATTGTAAAATTTATTAAAAGTTCAAGGCTTCTCCAAATTATCGCTAATATATGTCTCGGCTTCTATTTGTATTACTTGTATTTGAGGCAAACAATCTGCATGAACTTAATTAGCTTGCTGGAAATTAATATCACCTGCATGTTTGATCGTTTGATGCTGTTCAAGAACATCGGTCTTGGTAAATATCTGTCCACATGAGGAGCAGGCGAATATAGTTGCAGGGAAGGAGAAATGCTTGTGGTAGACTGGGCCAACCTTTTAATAATGATTTTGATTAGTTCATATTATTAACAAAAATCCCCTCTGATATAGGAAATTCATACTCGGATTGTATATGTCTTTTACTTTAATCAAATAAAAAACAGCTTAGTTACGTTTTATTTTTTGGATTTTTTTATGAGATATTTTTGGTTTGATTTTGCTTGAAATCTGAGAAATAGTTGGATCTGTAGATTTGAGTGGCTAAGTTTCTATAATTAGAGTGTCCTAAGAATTTTTCAACACCCTCGGATTGTATATGTTCTTCAAATCGTGAAAAAAAAAACAGCTTAATCTAAACATTCTACCTTTTGGCTTTTTTATTTTTATTTTGCTTGAAATCCAATGAAAAATAATTGGATCTACAGATTTGAGTAACTAAGTTTCTATAATCTGAATGCCCTAGAGATTTTCAGCACCCTGAATCCATTTATATATTCAGAAATACAATCTAGACAACAGAAAATAATCATTCTATCCAAATTTACATCATCAAATTTCAAAAAATAAAATTAAAACGTTTAACCAACCCCAAAAAAACCACTCATACTCACACAAATAAAACCCTACCTTGAACCCTCTAACGAATCCTCATATTTCCTCATATTGTGCGCATGCTTGTGTGTGCGTGCACAGAAAAAACGTGCTAGAGAAGGTAGTGTTCTCTTGATCCATAAGTTCATTGACCAAAGTGAAGAGATCTTACCTCTTATATATATCTTATAAGCATCATATTCTCTTGGTTTTTTTTTTTCTTCATGATGTTTCATGATCATATTTTGTAAAGTATTTTTTTTTAAGCTTTTTTATTGTTTATATAAGTTAAGTACATCTCTCTTCTATATATATTTCTAATTATAATGGACAACTACATTTTCATTATATAAAGATAATGGTTAAGAACATGTGTTTCCTCTTAAGAGGTCACAGGTTCAAATCCAGAGGGGGGTAGGGTATGTATACCTTCGTAGATTTTACAGTCAAATCGCTGAGCGAAGAGGGGTCCCTTGTCCCACAAACAAGGGGGTCTCATACACCAATTTAGTGTGCTGGCTTGGTCGTGACCTTAAAAATAGATTATTATTATTATTATTATTATTTTAATACCTTTCATATATAATATATATTTAATTCATTATTTAAATTATATAAAGATAATTATTTTAATACCTTTCATATATAATATAAATAATATATATTTAATTCATTATTTAAATGTGATGTTATTTTTGTTATAAATTCTTTTATTTAATATGTGAAGCCCACTTTGCAATCGAAAGGGAATTGAAATAAAGAAGAAATAACATTTAATAAAAAAATATGGAAAATAAAAAGTTATTGGATAAGGGATTTTGTCCATTATAACATGCAACATCATTATGATTGAAGAAATATTATGTGAAACACAATGTACAACACCAAAATGTAATATGCAAGAGAAAATTGAAACAAGCAACACCAACATGCAACAAGCACCAAGCAACACCAACATACAATGTGCAATCATCATGTAATGTATACATATAACATGCAACATAATCTGTAATGTTAACATACAACCTCAAACATGCAATGTGCAACATGTAACATGAAACATGCTAGATGTATCTTGTGTTGATTTTTCTAAATGAGATGATATTGTATATTTGAATGATATTATTACAATGATGAGTGTTTCATATATATAGAACATATGGTGACCATCATATATATATATATATATATATATATATATATATATATATATATATATACTAAACTACTTTTCACATTATGAATGCCGACCATAGTTACAATTTCAACACTCCCTCTTAACTATGGTGGTATTCATAACATCTGCAACATTAGGAACAACCTGCCATATGATCTGGGAGAATGTCTTCTCGATGTTTTCCAAACATCAACATTCCCTCTCAACGAGGGAGACATTCTTCATCGTGCCAAAGCTTGTCTATGAAGTATACAAACTTCACTCTAGACTCATGACACTTATCTCTCAGTCTTGGGAGATTTCTCTCTCCCACCTGAACTAAGAGGAAACTCCCTCTGTGGCTCTCCCTCTGAGCCAATTGACTCTCTCTAAGATCAAGCTCACTCTAGGTCTGCATCTCCGAGCACTTCGAGTCCATATTATTCCTTGTCATGATCAAGGAAGGACTACGCCTGGGCCCATTTATCACAAGTACACCCTTATGATAAATGTATCCTATTTCCATTGGTATGTAGCCCAATCTAGAAGAAGGTTCGCCCGATGCTTACTAGGTCCATTCACCTATGTTTATACACGTCATGTAGTTGGTATCCACAAGACTTGAGCTACCTCATCCTACAAGGGGTGGTCAGTCCCTTGGGGTTGATCAAGCTAAGTCATATTGAACCATATTTAACATATAAATGATTCCTCATGAAACTAATGTCTTGGTTCCTTCATCTGACCATCTGAGGCATGCCAGGATGAAATCCACACCCCCTCCTACTAGTCCATACAGGACCCTCGAGGGAGAATGTCTCATGATGCTACCTCAAACATAAGCACTCTCTTTTAGCTAGGGAGGTATGTTTTCATGATGTCTTCATCTAGTAGTCCACTGACTACTCTGCAATCAACTAGTAGCACACAACTACTACCATATCATAGGTATCTTGAATCATCTATCACAGACTCTGCGATCAAGCAGCACACAACTACTCCAAGTGATATGGAAATATCCATGAAAATCATCTAACTACTACAATGCCATCCAATATAACATGACTGTGGTGATCCGTAATAGTACACAACTATTTTCCAATGGTACACAACCACTCTAGTAGCACACAACTATTGTCTCATGATGCTACCTCAAACATAAGCACTCCCTCTTAGCTAGGGAGGTATGTTTTCATGATGTCTTCATCTAGTAGTCCATTGACTGCTCTGCAATCAACTAGTAGCACACAACTACTACCATATCATAGGTAGCTTGAATCATCTATCACAAGCTCTGCGATCAAGCAGCACACAACTGCTCCAAGTGATATGGCAATATCCATGAAAATCATCTAGTAGCTCACAACTACTACAATGCCATCCAATATAACATGACTGTGGTGATCCGTAATAGTACACAACTATTGTCCAATGGTACACAACTATTTTCCAGTGGTACACAACCACTGCTAGTAGCACACAACTATTGTCCAGTGACACGCAGTCATTTCCAGTGGTACACAACCATTGTAGTAGCACACAACTACTGTCTAGAGACACACAGTCTCCTCTAGTGGTACACAACCACCGTAGTAAAACAAAACTACTGTCCAAAGAAACACAGCCTCTATGTACACAACCATTGTAGCATACAGTTGTTGTCCAGAGATACACAGTCTATGCCAGTGGTACACAACCATTGTAATAGCATAAAAATATTGTCCAGAGACACACAATCTCTTCCAATGGTACACAACCACCTTCGTAGCATACACCTACTGTCCATAGACACATAGCCTCTACTAGTGGTACACAACCATTGTAGTAGAATACAACTACTGTCCAGAGACACACAGTCTTCTCCAGTGGTACATACCCACTACTAGTAGCACACAACTATTGTCCAGTGACACACAGTCATTTCTAGTGGTACACAACCATTGTAGTAGCATACAACTATTGTCCAGAGACACACAGTCTCCTCCAGTGGTACACAACCACCGTAGTAACACGCAACTATTGTCCAAAGACACACAGTCTCCGCCAGTGGTACACAACCATTGTAGCATACAGCTATTGTCCAGAGACACACAGTCTCTGCCAGTGGTACACAACCATTGTAGTAGCATACAACTACTATCCAAAGACACACAATCTCTTCTAGTGGTACACAACCACCTTCATAGCATACACCTACTGTTCATAAACACATAGTCTCTACCAGTGGTACACAACCATTGTAGTAGCATACAACTATTGTCCAGAGACACACAGTCTCTGCCATAGTCTAATGACTACACATGTGTCCCGTAGTTATCACGCACTCAACGAAGTGTCATGTGACTATTTGAGCCACACTCTATTTGAGTAATCTAGGCATGATGTGAGTTATCTGCGTCATCTCTAAGCTGTACTAGAATGAAGTTACTACATCATATCTAAGTTGTACTAGCATAATGTGACTCAGGAATATGCATCATCTCTAAGATGTACTAGCATGATGTTAATGCATCATATCTAAGTTGTACTAGCATGATGTGGAGTATCATCTACATCATCTCTAAGTCATACTATCATGATGTGAATGCATCATATCTAAGTTGTACTGGCATGATGTAGATCAGTGCCTCTACATCATCTCTAAGTCATACTAGCATGGTGTCAATGCACCATCTCTAAGTTGTACTGGCATGATGTGAGTCATCTACATCATCTCTAAGTTGTACTAGCATGATGCTAATGCGTCATATCTAAGATTTACTAGAACAATGTGACTTAGGAATATGCATAATCTCTAAGTTGTACTAGCATGATGCTAATGCATCATATCTAAGCTATACTAGAATGATGTGTCTCAAGACATATGTATTATATCTAAGTTGTACTAGCATGATGTTGAAGCATCATATCTAAGTTGTACTAGCATGATACAAATCAACACTCCCTCTCAACCAAGGGAACAATCTCCACAAGTCCCAACTTGTCCTTGAAGTACACAAACTTCCCTTTGGACAGGTGCTTTGTCAAAATATCTTCTATTTGCTCATCAATGGAGATATAATGGACTCGATCACGGATTTAATAATACTTGATCTCAATGTGCTTTGATCTGTCATGGAAAATCGGGTTCTCTGAAATCTTCACACAGCTTTGATTGTCACAAAATACCACGGTCGAATCTGACATTTGATCAAATAGTCCAGAAATAAACTTATGAAGCCATATTGCTTCCGTACAAGAACCACATGTTGCAATGTACTTAGCCTCTGCAGTCCTAAGTGCCACATACCTTTTTTTCCTGTTGTTGGCTTGTTTATTCTACTTGATCAATTACCTACTCCGATCTTACTGTCATAGGTTGACCCAGGTTCATATTTAACAAGCTTCCAACAAAATCCCTCTAAAACTATCGCCCTCCATGGTAAACCATAAGGTAACGCAGTACACAGGGTGTACTGTGCAGTTTCACCTGAAAATCTCTATGGGTGGCTGTAATACTCAAGTGCTTGCAACCTGGGAATGGGTGGAGATCTGTGGTTGTACCTTGTGATATTTATTTGTCTAATCTAACCTATGTGAGATCGGAAGAGCGGTTCAGCAGGAATGCCTAGCATGATGTTGAAGCATCATATCTAAGTTGTACTAGCATGATACAAATCAACACTCCCTCTCAACCAAGGGAACAATCTCCACAAGTCCCAACTTGTCCTTGAAGTACACAAACTTCCCTTTGGACAGGTGCTTTGTCAAAATATCTTCTATTTGCTCATCAATGGAGATATAATGGACTCGATCACGGATTTAATAATACTTGATCTCAATGTGCTTTGATCTGTCATGGAAAATCGGGTTCTCTGAAATCTTCACACAGCTTTGATTGTCACAAAATACCACGGTCGAATCTGACATTTGATCAAATAGTCCAGAAATAAACTTATGAAGCCATATTGCTTCCGTACAAGAACCACATGTTGCAATGTACTTAGCCTCTGCAGTCCTAAGTGCCACATACCTTTTTTTCCTGTTGTTGGCTTGTTTATTCTACTTGATCAATTACCTACTCCGATCTTACTGTCATAGGTTGACCCAGGTTCATATTTAACAAGCTTCCAACAAAATCCCTCTAAAACTATCGCCCTCCATGGTAAACCATAAGGTAACGCAGTACACAGGGTGTACTGTGCAGTTTCACCTGAAAATCTCTATGGGTGGCTGTAATACTCAAGTGCTTGCAACCTGGGAATGGGTGGAGATCTGTGGTTGTACCTTGTGATATTTATTTGTCTAATCTAACCTATTGATTAAGATGATCCTTCTTATTCATGCATTTAGAGTATCAAGTCTAACTAGTTTCTTCATTCATTCATCTAGCATTCAATACTTAACACCAATAGAGATGCATAGATTCAATCACATCACACAAGTGTTGTCATGGTTCCCCCCCTCCTGGGGTACGTCCACAAAGATATGGCTTTGAATCTCTTTATTATGTCTCAGCAATATGCCATGTCACATGTTTTTACAGTCTTGGAACTTACAATCTCAACAAGCTTCCTGATGCAAACCCCCCCTAACTCTACCTCGACAGGGTTCGTTGACCTCCCGGTCAAGGATTGTTCTCAAATTCCCAAGATGAAATAGCTCATTGATTCCCTTATGGAATCTCCACGTAAATATAACCACAGGTCCTTTAGTGACTCATCCCATGCAAACAAATACCAGGTGTGAGCTCCCTCCTTCACATGACCACGAGACCATGTGCCTACACAAAAGGTGCTATCGCATTTCGGGATGTCGCGGCTTTTCATTCCAGGACACCCGACTCCTCCAAATCCCGAAACCCAATTAGGGGCCTAGCAGTCACTATCCCTCTCTCTTATTCACTCGATGTGACCTTCCTCTAGGAACTAGGTCCCATCTCCCAATTATTACGAGACTTCGCGATTCGCGAAGTCGAGAGACTTCTCACCTCAGATCTCCCAATTCCCGAAACCCCAAAATATGCTCTATGGTAGATCGATGATCCACACACTCCTCTCGATCGATGGCTGTGATTGTATCACAATTTCATGTATCAAGATATTCTACGCGAGCCCACTCTGACTCTCCATCCCCTGAAATCCCGATCTCCAGGTTAAGTGCCTAGCTCTCCGCTAGCTCCTCCATTAACCTCATGTTCATATGACCCCTTCCTGTGTCTTGGGGCCAACCTCCTTTGTGTGTGAGGGCTTTTCATTTCACAAATTTGAAACTCAACCCAACACTTCTCCTTGAAAGCCCGATCCTCGAACTTCTGAAATGTCGATATTTCCCCGGACAATCAATTGATCGAGATCGCTCCTCGATCAATGACTAGGATCTCATAGGGATTTCGCGTTTTGCGAATTCCGAGTTATTGGTTCCTCCACACTCTCGATTCCCAAAATGTCGATATCTTAGATCGGCAATCCACGACCTGTCTTGATCCAATCGCCCAGATGTTGTTACGATTTCGGCTATCGCGAGTGCTCATAACTCTACCCTTTTACTTCTTTGATATGCAAATCAATGAAATGTTGATCGACTGCCATGCATCCCTTCCGATGGATGGTCCTGATGATTTTGTGAACTCTCCTTTCACTAGGTTGATCCTCTACTCCCTTCTAATCTCTCGAGGTATGATTCCACGAACACTCGGATCTACTGCCACCTGTCACCTCTGACAATGAACGGTATGGTCGTATCAAAACTTCTATCGTGCACCTTCCTCTGGATCCAATGACTATTGGTCCACTACACTCAGATATGATGGTCCATATATTTTCTTCCCTTGTGTGCTCTCTTGTGTGCTTGGACATAGATTTGATGGTTTAGATTCACCCTCTGCAGCTGATCTAATGGTTGACGACGCTCCTCCTTCTGAGCTTCTAGTGTCTTCCTGTCTTGGAAGATTTCCAATGTTTCGAAGGCTACAACCTTCGATTAATCTGTGAGCCTGTAACTTTGGGTATCGCCTGCATTTTGGAAATTCTATCTCTCCTGAGCTTTAGTAATGGAATTTGATCTCAGCCTTGGCACATATTTTCTCTTTGCGTGCAAACTTGCATTGTCTCTCCTGAGCTTCGGGACTTAGAATAGTCCACTCTTTCATTCTCCTTGTGCTATCTTTTCTGAGCTTTTAACTGACTCAGTCTCTAAGGGACTCGGCCCTCCTGCATCTTTCAACACTTCATCTGAGTGTCGGCCTGGTGCAGTCTTTGCACAAGTCTTCCTTTAGAGTATTCAACAACTCTGTCTCTTTCTCTCCCTGAAAGGATATAAGTGTCCTCCAAGCACACCTTGTTGATCCAATAGAGTATTCAACAAATTTGTAAGTGTCTTCCTCCTTTGACACTTCTCTTCTTTCCCTGAACTCGAAACAAAGTTCTTCTCATGCACTCTTTTCACTCGCTCGATGCCCACCTGGCAGAGCTCTACAGAATCCTCAGTAATTATGTCTTCTCTCTCTGTGTGTCCTTCTCTGCATAGTCTTACCTCCAAGATGTTCAACAACCTTGAGTCTTCTCTCTTGAGTTAGTGATTCCTCTAGTGCACCCTCCTAGCACGTCTTTGTCTGAATTCCACAGAACACAGATGTGCACTCTTGCACTGGCTTACAGAGTCCTCAACACTCTGTCATGCAACCCCTTGCATGAAGCCACAAAGAACCTAGACTGAAATAAAAAACTCGCAGATAGAAAATTCTATCTATCCTTGCAAATGAAAACCTAACATACATCTACAACATAAATGAATACACACATAGCATTCATCAATGATACACATAAACACACAAAGAATCTCATGCAGGAAAAACTTCTCTGTTTGTATTAATCTGAATGTCTTATTACAATGTGTACAAATCTCAGACTGCAACAGAGACTCAACTTTCTTCTTTTCTCTCCTCTTCCATTCTAATATGTTCTAGCCTCTCTGAATCTAGATACAAAGATCTTTTAAAAAAATGGGGCTCCTCGAGATCTTCCCTCCAAGCTACCTACTCTCATTAATTACAATGAATTACATTCAATGGTTGTCTAGCCCGAATCAAATCTAGATCTCATCCTGTAAACCATTAAAGACGACCCTATCTACTACATGCACAAAGGCATCTAGCGTGGTCCTTCCATCCTTACAACATTTAATTCAAATTTAAATTTTGAAAACAAGAGGGTTGCGCCTCTCTCCTTCATTGAATGTGCATTGCATGTGTTGTCTAGCTGACACGTTGTTGGGTTGGAGTGATGCTCCTACATCATACTCCACTACTACAAAAAATTCATGAGCTCCTTCTCATGAGCTTCCCATCTCTATTGAAATCCACCTGGATCCCAAATTCTCTTCTGGAGTTATCCACTTGTTGCATTTCTTCGTTGTTGTTGTTGTTGCATCTTCCCTGTTGTTATGGTAGGCTTCCCTCTGTTCATCTTCTCTTTGTTGACTTCTTCTTGTGTTGACCTCAACATCAACGTTCTTATTTCCTTAGTTACCTTCTCTAGTTTGTCTAATGGCTAGTTCTCTGGAAGTCTTCTGTGCTGCACTTCCTCCTCATTGATGGGCAGATCAAATTGACCCCCCTTGTGATTTTCTCCATCTCTTGTGGCCTTAGCTTGCCACCCTGTTGTAGACTTCAGTTCTGCAGTCTTATCACTGAGTTGTTGCTCAGCCTCTTCTTCTGATAGCTTAGCTTCTGCCATTTCCCTTGTTGGCATATCTCCAACTTCCTCCAGATGCTCCCCAGACTGGAATTCTGATTCATCTTCTGTTGTAGGCTTCAGTGCTGCAGTCATCATCTGTCCATATTTCTAGCTGAAATTTATGAGCAATTATGTTGAATTCTCTTCTCCCAAAATCTTCATGACTGTCTGCTCATGGTAGTCATCTACTAGCTCTAGATGGTTCAACCAATCCTTCAGCATCTCTAACTCCTTCTCCCATGGAGTGAGCATCTTAACTGCATGCTCTTCTTCTATTGGGGAAAACATAAGTGTCTTCTCCTTCTCCTTGACAGTTTATGTTGGCTATCCTTCTATTGTTGTTGCATCTACAAAACATTCACTAGCCTCTACTGGGTTATGTGGTAGGAATACCTCAATTCCTCTAATGATCAGAATACATTTTGGATCCTCCTCTGTTAGCTTCTCTTGCTGATATGAACTCACCTCTGATTTCATGAGACTGTCAGACAGTCTCTTCTCTTCTCCCTTGCCCACCTAGCAATATGGGATTTCTTCCCTGCCCTCCTGGTAGTCTATGAGATCCTCCAATGATCCCATCTCATTTCCCTCCTGGAAATATGAAAGCTCCTCACTGCTCACCTGGTAGTTTCTAATATCCTTCTCTGATCCCTTCCCCTCATCATCACTGAGACTCTTCTCAGTTTCTGGCTCACAGATATGAACCACTTCCTCTTCATCTCTAAGGATTTCAACATACCTCAGCCATCCTCCTAACATCCTTTATTGTCCTCTGGCCAACAATTTCTTAATTGATCATTTTACCTTCTTCCTCATGGTCCATTCATACACCCAATGCACCTTTTCATCCTGGTGCATTTTAAATGCAATCTTCTCCATCCATGTTCTTATCTCGTTGAGTTTCAGATCCATCTCTGGATTGCATTTTTGTTTGCGACCTTCTCTTTGACCACACTCATGGCCTTCAGTAGCCATCTTCTTTCTCTTCTACCTACTGTCCTAGCAAGTCTATTTTTCACTCTACAACTGAGAGCATTCCCAACTCCCCCTACAGCTCACCTGGTTGTTTATTGATTGTTGCATTCCTGCAAACAATCACCACAGAGAATCAGTACCCTGTCTTCCTTCACCTGCTGCATACAGATGAACTTCGCTTCCTGATACCACTTGATTATATCAGATTATCTGTTGTATCTCCTGCCTACTACCTGAAAACAAAGATAACAACTTTCTTCCTTTCCTCCTTTTCCTCCCTCTGCCTATAGTCTACAGACAGAAAGTGGCTCTGATACCACTTGATGCAGAACCCCCCCTACCTCTGCCTCGACAAGGTCCGTTGACCTCCCAGTCAAGCATCGTTCTCAGATCCCCGATATGATATAGCTCATTGATTACCTTATGGAATCTCCACGTATATATAACCATAGGTCCTTTAGCGACTTAGCCCACGCAAACAAGTACCAAGCATGATCTCCCTCCTTCACATGACCACAGGCTGTGACCATGCACCTACACAAAAGGTGCTATCATGTTTCACGATGTCGAAGCTTTTCATTCCAGGACACCCGACTCCTCCAAGTCCCGAAAC
>CBVK0100603352.1:0-16884 GCA_900067695.1 Picea abies | reverse complement strand
CTTTCTTCAAGGGTTGACATCAATGACAACCAGCCTTAATCAACATAAATGAGCAATGATACACATACACAGTACACCAATGTTTTTACGTGGAAACCCAAAGTGAGAGAAAACCACATAATGATTTTTATTATATGTATTTAATAATTACATTCCTTAGAAGCACCAACTTCCTTTGTTTTCTAGCTACAACTGGAAGGAGGCTCCAAGCCCCTAATTTCTTAGGCTACAACCCGAAGGAAGCTCCAAATCCCCAATTCTCTAGCTACAACCAGAAGGAGGCTACAACCCCCTATGTTCTCTGGCTACAAATGGAAGGTGGATAAAACCACCTATCCTTGCCTCGTCCAACCGCTCTGACATAGAAGTATAATGATAGAACCATTGTCACACTATCACTGTGAGATATACTGCTGTAAACCTGTACCAATCAACCCGTAACAGCTTGTACCAATAACCTGTGCCAACATGTACCATACATCAACCTGTACCTTAACTTGTACCATAAACAAATGCATCAACCATGCACCAATCTTGTACAAATAACTTGTCACAATAACCTATCCAAAAAACTTGTAATCAACCTATACCATAAACAAGTGCATCAATCATGCACCGACCTGTACCAAAGAACCTGTAATCAGCTTGTACCATAAACAAGTGCATCAACCATGCATCAACCTCAACCAAAATCCCTCATCAATTTCACCATCCAAATTTTATTTGTAACTCTGTAATATACCTGGTGTATATGATCACATACCTTATTGAATTCTAGCTTATTCTAGAGAGAAAACTTGTAGAGTGTGCCCCGCACAGAATATTTGTTGTATGGATATGAAAATTGTACACAGAATATTACAAACTGTACTCTAACCAATGCATTTTGTCTTACTAAATTTGGATCTATTATGAATAAGTTATGACGTTTTTACCCGAAACACCTTAGAAAGTATTATCAGAAGAATTTATCCTCCCTTGAATTTCGGCCTTCTTTACTTCACGTTCTCTCTAAAATTTGTCTTAGATATCCTTTGGTTACCTTAGTCACTTGTAGATATTCAATATTCTCTGTGATTAAAATGAGAGAGCATTGCCTCTTATTTATACTTTCATGTAGCTTCCTCAAGGGGTTACCTTTTAACCATCTTAACCCACTTTCCTTATTTTAGGGTTAACTCACTTCTGACCACTTGTCCACTTAGTAATTTCTCCATTAACTTTATTATTAAAATAATTTATTTTTTATCCACTTTGACTTATCGTACACTCATCACTTCACTTTATTATTTAAATTATCTTCTAACCATCTTAACCCACTTTCCTTATTTTATGGCTAACCCACTTCTAACCACTTGTCCACTTAGTAATTTTTCCATTAACTTTATTATTTAAATAATTTATTTTTTATCCACTTTGACTTATAGTACACTCATCACTTCACTTTATTATTTAAATAATTTCTTCTTTGCAACCACTTGACTACTTTGACCTTTTGGGGCTTCTAGATGACTCATGAGGGTTCTCCAACTTCACATGGTCATAACTCTCTAACCGTGAGGAGTTATGTGACGTTCCACATACCAACGGAAATGGAATGACATGTACTATCCATATATAAAAGTATTACCTTCAAATATATTAAAACTCATACCATTATCCATCAAACAAATTTGGGTCTATTACCAAAACCTTTGTGCTACCGAACTTTCTTCAAGGGTTGACATCAATGAAAACCAACCCAATTAATCAACAATATCCCCCTTTGGAATTGATGGCAACACTCGGATGCAATATTGAAGTCATATCATGCAATACTGAAGTCATATCACTCATGCTCCCCCTGTGACCATCGCTCCCCCTAGAACCATGGCTCTGTGCTATGCATCTAATAAATCTCTCCCCCTTTGTCATTAATGACAAAGGTATCTTTCCATCTGGGGCTGCTCCCCCTAACTGAACTCTTCCTGAAACTGATCTCTCGACCTGAACTTTCCTCTTTATGGTGCTTCCTCGTGTAAATCTAAGACATATAAGATAAGCATTCAAAATCATTCATTTTGGAGTAGAACTTACTCCGAGTATCTGAAGAAGATACTCAAAGGCTTCCCTTGGAAGTGGTTTTGTAAAGATGTATGCCACTTGTTCTTTTCTACCCACATATTCAACTCTGATGTTCTTCTCTGCAACTTGTTCCTGGGGAAAGTGATATATGATTGGAATGTGCTTCGTCTTGGAGTGCATCATCAGGTTCTTTGAGATACTGATGGCACTTGTATTATCACAATAGATTGGAATGGGCTCATCATACTCAACCTGTATATCTGTCAAAGTTTGTTTCATCCATAGAACTTGTGTACAACATGTTGCTGCTGCAATATACTCTTCCTCAGCTATAGATAGGGATACTGATGATTGTTTCTTGCTTAGCCATGATACTAAACACTCACCCAAGTAGAACGTTGCTCCACTAGTGCTTCATCAGTCATCAATGCAACCTGCCCATTCTGCATCTATGTAGGCAATAAGTGATAGATCATTTCTTTTTGGATACCATAATCCAAACTCTTATGTTCCTTTGAGATATCTAAAAATCCTGTTCACTACTACAACATGTGATTTCTTTGGTGTTGCTTGAAATCGTGCCACTTGTCCAACTGTCTGCATTACATCTGGTCTGGATGTTGTCACATACAGTAAACTACCAATCATTGACATGTATTACCTCTGGTCTGCAGACTTTGAATCATCATTTTTTCTCAACTTGCGACTGGTTTGCATAGGAGTGATAACTAGTTTGCAATCTTCCATTCCAAACCTCTTTAGCATTTCTCTGATATACTTAGTTTGAGAAATAAAAATTCCTTGGTTTCTTTGACGTATCTGAATACCCAGAAAGAAGGATAGTTCTTCGAGTAATGACATTTCAAATTCATTCTGCATATCCTTTGCAAATTTCTATCTTAACCTGTCATCATCACTACCAAAAATAATATCATCAACATAAACTTCAATTAATAAAATATTCTTCAATTAATAAAATATTATCTTGACTTACCTTGATATAGAGGTTGTTGTCTGCACTTCCTTTTCTGAACCCTGTCTATTGTTAATATTTATCCAGTCTAGAGTACCATGCTCTAGGAGCCTGTTTTAGACCATACAAGGCCTTCTTCAATTTACACACATAATTTGTGTTCTCTAACAACTGAAATCCTTTTGGTTGTTCATTGTAGACTTCTTCTTCAAGTTCCCCATTCAGAAAAGTTGATTTTACGTCCATCTAATAGACTTTAATATTTTTCGAGCATGCATAAGATAAAAGAAATCGGATTGCTTCCATTTTGGCAACTGGGGAAAATGTCTCTTCAAAGTCGATTCCTTCAACTTGTGTGTATCCTTTACATACCAATATAGCTTTGTTCCTTGTAACCTGTCCATCTTCATTCAATTTATTCTTGAATACCCACTTTTTGTCGATAGCATTCTTATGCTTTGGTCTTGGAACCAATTCCCAAGTGTCATTTTTCTCTATTTGATCCAATTATTCATCCATGTCCTTACTCCAAAATTCATCCTTGTTGGCCTCTTCAAAATTGTTTGGTTCAATCGTAGATGAGAGAGCTAGGTGCATTTGTTACGGTGAACAGATTCTTCTTCTAGTCTCAACTCTTGCATCTTTGTTTCCGATAATCTGATATGAAGGATGATTCTTCTGTACTCGTTTGCTAGGCATCTTTGGAGACACTTGTTGAACTTGCTCTTCTACTTCTGTCTAATCCTCTTCATCTTCCCCTTCTACTTCTTCTTCATCTTTTGCTTCTTCTTCGTAATGTTGTTCCATTGATTCATTTTCTTCTTCCTTTAATTCTCGTCTACTTGTTTCATCAATTTCTACATTGATGCTTTCCACAACTTTGTTCAACCTTAGATTGTAACACTTGTATTCTTTCCTTGTACTTGAGTAACCAACAAGTACTCCTTTGTCCACACAAGATTCAAACTTTCCCATTCTTCCATCTTCTCTTTTGATGTAGCATTTTCTTCCAAATGCCCTGAAGTGCTTCAAATTTGTTGGTCTTCCTTTCCATAGCTCGTAGGGATTTTTGTCATTGTTGTTTCTGAGCATTACTATGTTTTGAATGTGAATTGTTGTATGCACTGCATGTGGCCAAGAAATATCTATAAATTTGGAATCCATTAGCATTGTTCGAGCCATTTCATGTACTGGCTTGTTCTTTCTTTCAACAACTCCATTTCTTTGAGGTGTCCTAGCAACAAACAATTTCATTTTTATGCAGTAGTCCATAAATTCCTTTGAAGTGAACTCTTCTCCATTATTAGATCTCAAACATTTGATTTTTGAATCCATTTCATTTTCAACCACTTCCTTGTAGACCTTGAAGTTTTCAAAAGCTTCTGACTTATTCCTGAGAAAGCAAACTGCAGTCATTCTTGTATAATCATCAGCTAATAACATAAAGTATTTCTCACCTTTTAAACCCTTTGTTGTAGTTTGTCCAACTATATCAATACACACAATTTTCAATGGTCTTGTTGTTGAGTATTCCTTTGATTTGAACCTAGTCTTTGTTTGCTTTCCTTGTTGACAATGCTTGCATAAAGTGTTGGTTGGTTTCATGATCTGGGGAATTTCTCTAACTGTTTCCTTTTTGATGACTTTTACAAGGTTGTTAAAGTGTATGTGACCCATTATTTTGTGCCATATCCAACCTTCATCTTCCTTTCCTAGACAACACTTTTCATTTCCAATTTCACTTAATACATATATGTTGCTTGAATTTCTTGCAGTTGTTGCAATCAATTTTCATGTACCTTATTTTCGTATCTCGCACTTTTGTGAATCGAAAGTAACTTTATGACCTTGGTCACACATTTGAATCACACTTAGAAGATTATGTTTCATATCTTCTACTAGTAGAAAAATTTTTTCCTTGGTATTCTTGTTCCCAATTCTGAATGTGCCTTTTCCATTGATTTTAGCTCAATCAGCATTTCCGAAGGAGACTGATCCATCTATTTCCTTTCTTAATGTAAGAAACATGTCTCTATCACCTATCATGTGTTTTGAACAACCACTGTCAACATACCAACCATGTTTCTGCTGCTTATCTTGTAGAGAGAGTGTGCATTCTTCATTGCTATATTGATTATGCTTTCTTATCCATGTCCTCTTTTGAGGTTCTTGTCTATGATTGTGGTATTTCTGTTGTGATTCTCTAGGAGGGACTGCCATTCTGCAATCTTTGGCCATGTGTCCAAATTTGTTACACTTGTATCATTCCACTTCAGTGCTCAAATATTCAAACTTGTTGTAACTTCTTCTCTGTGTTTCACTAGGCCTTCTTGGATAACCCTCTCGTGTGTGACTTTCAAAGTTGTTTATGTTCTTGTTGTTAGCTCTGCAATTTACAACTTTATGTCCAAAATTATTACATGCATAACATAAACCAAAAAAGATAGTTTGATACCTGGGAGTTGAAGATCTTCTGAAATGAGGTACTCTTGTGAATCATTTTTCTTCTTGAGGCCTATTTGTTTATGTCGATCGTTGATTGTGAAATCTAAATCTTGTCGGTGGAGGAGTGTCCCTGTTGTTTTCTTTGTAGACCTTCCTATCCCCTTTGATTGTTTTTGCATAGCTTTTTGAATATGTTTCTTGTCATGTTGTTTTGGAGCTTGATCCCTTTTCTGTCTAATTGTATCCAAGTCCGGACTTGTCATGATGAGGCTTTTTACAGCTGATAATGTCCTCTAGAACTTTTGAGTTGTTCTGCATATTTTTCTTTTGAAAATATTTTCTTAATGTGACAATCTATGCTTCCAAATTTCCAATGATCCTGTCTCTTTCTTCTAGTTTTTCTTTGATTGCTTCTTCAATTATTTTATCTTCTTCTATTTGAACCTTCAAATTTGTGATCATTTGTTCTAGTTCCTGAGTGTCTTTTTTCTTGTCTAGTTCCACTTGTAGCTTCTTGTTTTTCTTCTTTTCTCTTCTGATAACTTCTATGGAACACAATAATTCTTCTCGGTAGTTAACTTTTGCCTCTTCATATTCTTCTTCAGCTTCTTCATATTCTTTTTCGGCCTCTTCATATTCTTCTCCAGTTTCTTCTTCTTCAGAGTCTTCTACTATCACTGACTTCATCTTCATATGATGATGAGATGTCTTCTTTGGTGCATAAGATTTTCTTGAAAAATTTCTTTGTGGTTCTTTTGCCTTTATGTGTTTGTTCTTCATCATTTCTCCTATTTTTCTTATGAGGACATTTGTTAGCAAAATGACCAATACCATCATGATTAAAATGAATCAAAGGAAGCTTACCTCTATATCTGTCGTTGGTTCCCTTGTTCAATCTTCTAACAAATTTGGCCACTTCTTCATCATCTTTTGAGACGTCATTGTTGTTTGTATGTTCTTTTTTCTTTTGCCTTCCCTTTTTCTTTGACCTTTTGGATGCTTTGAAGGTTGCTTCTTTTACATCTGGATTTTCCTTTTTAGTTCTCATTTCATATGTTGTGAAGATTCCATGTAGTTCATCCATGCTTATTGAGTTTAGATATGCTCTTTCTTCTAGTGCTGATATCTTAGGGTCAAATTTCATAGGAAGAGATCTTAGTACATTTTGAACAATTACATATTCCTTGATTTCTTCTCCCAATCCCATGATTCTTTCTTCTAGTGTTGATATCTTAGGGTCAAGTCTCATAGGAAGAGATCTTAGTACCTTTTGAACAATTACAGATTCCTTGATTTCTTCTCCCAATCCCATGATTGCATTTACTGTTTCATCAACTCAGAAGAAGTAATCTACAATATTCTCATCTTCCTTCATCTTTAGTTGTTCGAACTGACCTCTATAAGTTTGGAGCTTTGCTGCTTTGACTTTTGAATCTTCTTCATAAATATTTTGAAGTTTACCCCAAATATCTTTAGCAGATTTACAATGTGCAACTTTGGTGAATACCAATTCACCAAGACCATTCAGAAGTGCATTTATGGCATTGAAATTATTCTGACTGAGTTTCATTGTTTTTTCTTTTGTCGGCGGAACTGCTGGTTCTTTGTATTCATCTATAATTGATTGTCAAATTTCAAATCCCTGTGCCTGTATATATGCCTTCATCCTTATGCTCCAAAATGCATACTTTTGTCCATCAAACTATGGTATTCCATTTTTATACATGTTGTTGCTCTCCATGATCTACCTTTCAGTGGTTAAACTTAATTCTAAAGGAACCTGCTCTAATACCAATTGTTGGATTACTGAGAAGGGGGGTGTTAGCACCAATTCTTGCAAGGGGGGATGTTTCTCTATGATTTCAGGCCCTTGGTGTAAAATGCGAAGAAATGGGTTTTAAAAACCCATCAAATGTGTTTTATTCAAAGGCCGCATTCATGAGCGTCAGGCGCAGCACACATAAGAAGTTCATTTTGGGCTTAAAATCAAATGAGTGGGCATTTTTGTTTTCAGCAGTGAGGATCCATTGATGGAATAGATCAACGGTCATCAGGTAGACCAGAACCATGGAGTTGCACAAGGTTTAGTGCATGGGATCATCCCTTAGGGTGAAAGTCACGAAATGATCATGGTCGTCTGATCCAGTCGGGACACATGGCGCCTGATTAAGTCTGGTCGCCATCTAGGCTATCGCGACATTGAAATACAAGGGTCAACTCCCTCCCATCCACGATACGCGAGATGTGAAGGTGTCTTTGGGTGCAGGCCCACGGTCATAGCACATGGTCGTATGGAAAGGTGGTTGGAGGAAGAGGAGCGAGAACTCCCGGCGGGAGAATCCCTGAAAGGATCGGGACCGTTAGTCTTGAAAGACACGTTGCACCTAATTAAGTCTGGTCGCCATCTCGGCTATCATGACTTTGAAATACAAGGGTTGAAACCCTCCCATCCATGATATGCAAGATGCGAAGGCACCTTTGGGTGTGTGCCCACGGTCCTGGTGTCCAGTCATGTGGTTGAGTTTAAACGCTCATTGAGCGACGAGTGATCGAGGCTATCCATTTCAGCAGGGGCATGTGGCATGCGATTGAGCTTCGTCACGTTTTAGTTACCGGGACTGTGAGAGAAAGGGAGAAAGATCTCCTGATGGGAGAATTCTCGAAATAATTTGTATCATTGATCATGGAGCAGTCTCAGTCGTCCATCAGGGATGACTCTCGGTGCATGAAGCTAAGGAGCAGGTAGATCTGCGCGCCTAGATCTACGGCCAGGGTTCCGTTCTGGACCCCCTTTTCCATTCTACCTTTAACAAGGGGGGGGGGTCCAGAATTGGGCGCGCAGTTTTCAACGGCTCAAATTTGAGCGCCTAGATCAGCGGCCAAGGATTGATTCCGGACCCCCTTTTCCATTATGTGTAAACCTCTTACCACCTTCTGCCTCTGCTTACTGCCTCTTAGACCCTGATGACATGTGTCCTCCATTTCATCATCTCGCATCCTACCATGTGTCTCGCACTCCCAGCCACCTCTGCCACAGCTAGTTGCCTGTTGCACCCATCGCCTCATCCTTGTCAGCTCTGTCCACATCGGCCAACCAAGTTCCTCTGCAGAAGTCTAGTGAAGAAGAAAACAACCAAAGGTAGGCTGCCACATCTCCCAGACGCAGACTTGACCAGGGACTCTCAGATCTCGATGAATCAGTTAATGCAAATGAGGAAGGTGGGTGAGACATCATCTCCTTCCTTAAATAAGAAGGTCAGAAAGGGGCATGCACAGAGATAGGTTGTCATTCTATCCTGATAAAGATCACGTCTGACAGATGAGTGCATGGGCAGTCTACCCAATGTCTGCACGCGCAACTTGATAGAGAATCTCCTCAACGTCAAGCATTGAACTCCTGATGTGATCATGCTTTCAGCGCTTGAGTCAGTTCCAAGTATATGTAGGCAATTTTTCCATTTTTGTGAGGATCGATGGTAGAGCGAAGCTCCCGATTGTAAAGTTTTAATGGACATTCTAGTTCCTTGGTTATGTATCTGTATGTGAAATGTCTTGTTTAATGATAGACAACTTTCTCATCCCATCTGGTTTTCATCTCATACTGAGGGAGTTCATGATTGACTAATTCACATAAATCATTGTCACTGTGTTTTGATAAAGGTTTAATTGTAGCATTGTTCTATTCTCCAGTGTTTCTGTAATTTGAATGTAAGAAGTTATTGTGTTCAAGTTTTTCTTATACGGGTTGTTAGAAGCTCAATGCCTACATCAGTCATTCACATTTCCTCACAGAATTCTTCCTCCTATTCACCCTTACTACAACTTACTGTCTGAAGTTTAACTAAGACCTCACCTACTTGTGCATGTTTGGCCTAGTTTTGGAGTTAGAACGATATTGTTCTGAATTTTCTTCCATTTGATCACCCTTTATAAAAAAATCGTGACATAAAATGATGGGCATCAAGCTTACACCTGCTGCAATCTAGGAGTGACTTCTGACGCCAACATTTCTAGCACTGTTGTTGGGGATGAAGTTGAAAGTTTTCCCTGGGATAGAATGACATCGAGCCTTTGATTCTAAAGGTGCATCAGGCATAAGAGCCGTACGAGATTTCTACTGTGCACCTGGTGAATCCATTTTGATGACTCCACTATGGCAAACTTGTTGTTTTAGTTGTGGCTTCCAGAGGTAGACACACGCGGTCCCATCCACAACTACCTCTAGCTAAGCCTGGAGCTAATCCGGAGGTGTTTATCACAAAAGGAAAGGCCTCTCAAGGAGAAAATTCCACCGCTGAACCAGGTAATTTTCCATCTCCTTCTGTAGAAACTTCATTTTCTTCTTCTCGGCTTCCTAGCAGACCTTTTTTTGAAGTTTCCTATTTCCTAAATTTTGGAAGTGTTCCTGTTGAGTTTTTCCCTCTTAGTCTGGGATTGGAGGGAGAAAATCCTTGTCACTCCCCTCTCCCCTGAAGCTATACCTTGGTGTAGACCTAGGACCACAGAATATTTTACCACCCCTCCTCTTATTAATGTTTCTGCTACTGTACAGGGAGGAGAAGTTGTTGAATCAAGCCCCTTACCCTTCTCTCTGAATTCCCCCATTGTTACCCCTTCCACCTGGAATCTCATTTCCAATATCCCCTGTATCTCAAGCTCCTTCTCCTCCGAGTTCTCCTCCACCTAATATTCCTATGGAAGGAGAAAATCCCCCCATGATCAGAATGGAGGCTATAATAGCTGCTAGGTATGATCCCCTTTTGTTACCTCAGCCTCTCAATGCCCTTCCAGCAGATGGCTACCTTAAGTAGCTGCCCAAGTTTACAGGCGAAGGGGACATAGTTATAGAAGAACACCTTGAAGCCTTTTACAGCTTCACAAATGATCATGTTATCATGCATGAAGACGTATGGATGAGGATTTATGTCCATAGCCTTGAAGGCGAGGCTAGAAAGTGGTTTAGATCCCTACCTCCTAGATCCATCGATGGGATTGGGGCTTTGGATAATTCCTTTTTGAGAAAATGGGGAGACAAAAAAGACTTCATGTATTACATGACAAAGTTTGGGTCTTTGAAGAGAAAAGAAGGAGAATCTATCTCTGACTTCTCCAAGAGATTCAATAAAATGTATAATAAGATTCCCGCTGAGATAAAGCCCTCAGAAGCCTCTGCTAAAATCACTTATGCTAGCATTTTTTGTCCCAATTTCTACCTCCTGTTGAGGGAAAGGAGAGCCACTACTCTGGCTCACATGCAGGATGCAGCTGTGGAAGTAGAATCTAACATATTGGTTGTTGACCGACTCAGGAATAAGGCTGATAGAGACATATCCAGAAAGAGACCTGAAGCCTCCCCATCCAATTCCTCTCCGGACGAGGTAACTAAAGTGCTAAAATCAATTTCGGCTAGAATGGAAAGATGGGAGTTAGAAGGGAAGCCCATGTATAGAAATCCCCAAAATACTGAACACAGAGGCTTCAGGAGGCCTGGTAACAATGTGCCATAGGATTTGCCAAGGGAAAAAAGGGGCAAAGACAGAGAAGATCAGAGGATTCAAACCCCTCTCCAAAATGACCTAGTTACTCATCAGGAATGAGAGGAGATAGATGAGATCGGCCCTGAAATTCACTGTATTGAAGACACTCCCCCTTTTCCCCATTTGACTCAATCTGCATATGAAGAATTCCTTATGAAAATTCAAATCAATGAGTTGGGTAAAGGGGAAAAGGCCAACAACACTCCTAACAGATACCATCTCAAGTCAAAGAAGAAAGAAGGGAATTTTGATAGCCAGGATCAACCCCTCATGGTGGAAAGGCCTGCTAAACCTGCGACAATCACTACTAAAGAAAAGAAAACTCAGAATACTTCGCCAACAGCCAAAGAACCTGCCTCTGAGGTAAGGGAAGCTTCTAAGCCTTTTTATTCCTTTAGTTTTGAACACGAGATTCAAAAGATTAGAATTCCCATACCCCTCTCAAAACTAGTCAAAAATGAAGATTTCAAAAGGTCCCTCTCCAAAATGCTACAATCTGAGTCCCCCCAGCCTTCCACAGACTCGGTAAATCTTCAAGATGAGAAGCCAACAGTTGTCCTAGGTCCCATGGTAGAAGACAGAGATGATTCATCCCCTCCCTTCTATACATCCCTGAATGTACATGATAAGGTGTTGCATAATTACCTCATGGATTTAGGAGCTTCCCACAACCTTATGCCCAAAATAGTCATGGAAGAATTGGGACTGGAAGTGACAAAGGCTTATCATGATTTGTACTTTTTTTATTCAAGGAGGGTGCAATGTCTTGGATACATCAAAGATTTGGTGGTCTCTTTATTTCAGCTGCTAATGAAGAGTGTGGTCATGGACATCGTAGTAGTTGATGTTCCCCCCAAGTTCAGCATGTTGTTGTCAAGATCTTGGATTAAAAAGCTTGGAGGAACATTACCGATGGATCTCACATATGCCACTATTCCAGTCTTTGGAGGGGAACATAGGAGGTTGTATAGAGAATCCTAGTTGGCCTACATTGTTAGTGATGAATCAAACCCCACCAATCATTCTATCTTTGCACTTGACATCGATTTGGGGTCTAGTTTATTGTAGCTCACTGATACTCTTGAATCCCCTTTCCAAATCAGAAGGCAACCCATATTTAATCATGAGATACCTCCTCCAACCACCTCGGTTTGGAAGATGTTCTTCAACAAAGCTTCTTCTAGCAATGGCGTTGGCGCTGGAGTGGTTTTTGTGTCACCTTGTCAGCAAACCATATCCCTATCATACAAGCTAGAATTTGAAACTACCAATAATGTGGAAAAATATGAAGCTCTTGTTCTGGGTTTAAGGGCTGCAAAAGAGATGGGAATTGATGAGGTAGCAGTGTTCGGAGATGTTGAGTTGATTATCCAGCAAGTCAGAAATGCTTATTAGACTAAGCATCCTCGGCTTAGGAGTTACAAAGATGAGGTGTGGGACCTAATTGATAATTTCTTCTCAGCTTTCAACATTTATTTTATTCCAAGAGAGGAAATTTTATTCCAAGAGAGGAAAATACTTTGGCCGATTCCTTAGTTGTCTCAGCTAGTCTGTTCAGGATCCCTCTGCCGCCTAAGATCAAATATGATGTTGAGATAACATATAGGCCATCTGTACCGGACAATATCAAGCATTGGAAGGTATTCGAAGACGATCTTGAAATCGAAAAATTTCTTCAGTCTGTCGATGAATTTTCTGCATTTCACATTGATCAGGATCCTGATCTTGAAAGTCACCCTCACCCTGAGGTATTTTTAAATAAAATTGTTGATCACCATATTATTCAACTGCCTAGAAATCACATTCCGAAGGGACTAGTCCCTTTAGAAAGACTGTTCAATGGGAATTATGTGGAAGTAAAGGGTAGGGTTTCAAATGAAGATGCTGATACAGCTGAGTGCAACATTGGCACATAGGAGGAGCCTAAGTTTGTCAAGTTGTCAAGCAGTTTGACCAAAGAGCAGAGGGATGAATATACCGAGTTATTAAGAGAATTTGTTGATGTGTTTTCATGGACCTATGAAGACCTCAAGACATAGGACACATTTGTCATTCAACACAATATCCCACTGAAGGAAGAGGCTAAGCCATTTAGGTAGAATCTAAGGCATATAAATCCCATGTTGTTGCTTGTCATGGAGAGAGAAGTGAAGAAGTTGTTAGATGCCAAAATCATTGTCCCCTTGAGATATTCTGAGTGGGTGGCCAATTTGGTCCCGGTGAGGAAGAAAAGTGGAGAAATCAGGCTCTGTGTTGATTTTAGGAACTTGAACAGGAGCTCAAAGAAAGACAACTATCCCTTGCCCAACATGGAACACATATTGTAGAGGGTAACTGGTGCATCTAGGATATCCATGATTGATGGTTTTTCTGGCTATAATCAGATATCAGTCATGCCTGAGGACAAAGAAAAAACAACCTTCACCACTTCTTGGGGCACGCACATTCATGTATGTCAAAATGCCTTTTGGACTAATGAACGCAGGAGCAATGTTTCAGCGAGCCATGGACATAGCCTTCATCGGGGAGAAAGATCAGTTTTTGGTTATCTATTTGGATGACATCACAGTCTTCTCCAGGTCTAATAAAGAGCATTGTTGTCACTTAAGGAAAGATTTCTTGAAATGTCGGAGGTTTGGTCTTTCCTCAAATCCCAAGAAATCTTTGTTTGCTATGAAGGAGGGGAAGTTTCTAGGCCATATAGTATCAGCAGAGGGAGTGAGAATTGATCCCAGTAGGGTAGAGGCAATTCGGACCCTGTCACTTCCCAGGTCTAGGAAAGAGGTCCAAGATTTTTTAGGGAAGATTAACTTTCTGAGGAGGTTCGTCTAAAATTTTGTTGAGTTGGTGAAACACATCATAGCCATGCTCATAAAGGGAAATGAAGTAAAATGGACTGTTGAACCCAGGGAATCTTTTGTCCAAATAAAAAGGGCATTGACTGAGGCACCTATGCTGATCAGTCCTAATTATTCCAAGGATTTCCTAGTTTTTTCTTTTGCTTCTTTTTATACAATAGCAGTGGTCTTATTGTAGAAAAATGAGGAAGGGGGAGAACAACCCATTTCCTTTTTCATTAAGGCACTAAGAGATGCAGAAATCAGGTATGAGAACATGGAGAAATAGGCCTATGCCTTGGTGAAAGCTCTCAAAGCTTTCAAAGTCTATGTCTTACACTCAAGAGTGACTGCATACGTTCCTTCGGCCTCTATGAAAGACATCCTTGTACAGCCTGACATAGATGGGAGAAGAGGTAAATGGATTGCTAAGATCCTTGAGTTTGACCTGGAAATAAAGCCCACCAAGTTGGTTAAAGGGTAGGATTTAGCTAAGTTGCTGGCTGAATCCAATTGCAACGCTTTGGGGGTTGGCTTCATCAATGCTTGCTCAGAAAATTAGCAAGCTGAGTCGCCCAACAAAATCTCTTAGGGTGGCTTATCACTAGCAGAATGCACCTGGTACAAAGACATTTTGTATTTTTTTCAAGAGTTGAAGCCTCCTGACGGAATGGGAAAAAGCAAGGAAAGAGCTTTAAAGCTCAAGGCAATAAGATATTTCCTTATTGACCAAGCCTTGTACTGGAGAGATCCTCTAGGGGTGTTTCTGAGGTGTCTGAACCCACAGGAAGCCCAGAAAGTTATGTTTGATTTCCATAGTGGCCTTTGTGGAGGTCATCATTTCTGGAAGACCAAAACTCATAAAATTCTCAGGGTTGGGTACTATGGGCCCACCTTATTCACTGATGTCTATAGAGAAGTCAAATCTTGCATCAAATGCCAAAGGTTCTCAGGAAAGAAGCAGCTCAAATCTCTGCCACTCAAGCTTGTAGTAGTTTCAACACCCTTTCAATAGTGGGGGTTGGACTTCATTGGAGAGATTCATCCTCCTTCAAGTGGCCAACACAGATGAATCCTGACTGCAACAGACTATTTCACCAAGTGGATAGAAGTTTCCCCCACCAGGAGTGCTTCACACAAGGTAATTATCAACTTCCTGGAGGATATCATAGCCATATTTGGTTGTCCCAACAAAATTGTCACTGATAATGTTGCTTCTTTCAAGTTTGAGCCTCTGGTTAAGTTCTGCGAGTAGTTCGAGATTTCACTAATTCACTCCACTCCCTATTATCCTAGAGGAAATGGACTGGTAGAATCTTCCAATAAAATCTTAATCAAGCTCATTAAAATATTATTGGAAGGCAATAAGAGGGCCTGGGATTCAAAGCTCAAATTCACTCTATGGGCCGATCAAGTGACAACAAATAAGTCCCTAGGCACCTCACCTTTTCAACTTGTTTATGGGATGGAGGTTGTTTTTCCCACTCAGCTCGCTTTACATGTAGCGAAATTCTTTCAGGATCATGAAGGACAGCCATACCATATGGTCAGAAGGATTCATCAAATGGTGGAAGTGCAATAGATCAGGGAGCAGGTAATGGACATAGCTCATAGTCATCAACAAAAGATCAAGCAGGCCTTTGACAGGAAGGTCAGGAAGAAGGAATTTGAGCTGGGTGATTTGGTGCTTAAATGGGATGCACACAAGAAGGATAGGGGTAAACACAGCAAGTTTGATGCCCTCTGGATTGGGCCCTTCAAAATCTCTGAAGTATTCTCGAACAACACTTACAGGTTCTAGGATTTGAAGGGCGAAGAAGTTTTTAATGGCCAAGTAAATGGGCATTTCCTGAAAAAATGTTTTTCCTGAGCCCTAGATGACTCCTCTGTTTTTTGTAAATATTGTTTTTCTATTTATTTTCGGCTTAATAAATGACTCCATAGCCCAACAACAAGGCACTGAAGCTGTAAGGAGTTCTTAGAGCATCGCAGGGACGACTCTATCCCCCATGGATCCTAATGTTAGCACCAATTCTTGCAAGGGGGGATGTTTCTCTCTGATTTCAGGCCCTAGGTGTAAAATGAAAATAAATGGGTTTTAAAAAACCATCAAATGTGTTTTATTCAAAGGCCGCATTCATGATAGTCAAGCGCAGCACACAGAAGAAGTTCATTTCGGGCTTAAAATCAAGCAAGTGGGAATTTTTGTTTTCAGCGATGAGGATCCATCGATGGAATAGATCAACAGTCCTAAGGTAAGCCAAAACCACGAAGTAGCATAAGGTTTAGCGCATGGGCTCATCCCTTAGGGCCAAATTCATGAAATGATCGTGGTCGTTCGTTCCAGTCAGGACACGTGGCCCCTGATTAAGTCTGGTTGCCATCTCAGCTATTGCGACTTTGAAATACAAGGGTCGACTCCCTCCCATCCACGATACGCGAGATACGAAGGCACCTTTGGGTGCGGGCCCATGGTCATAGCACAAGTTCGTATGGAAAGGCGGTTGGAGGAAGAGGAGCGAGAACTCTCAGGGGGAGAATCCCTGAAAGGATCAGGACCGTTAGTCTTGAAAGACACGTAGCATCTGATTAAGTCTGGTTGCCATCTCGGCTATCGTGAATTTGAAATACAAGGGTTGACTCCCTCCCATACACGATACGTGAGATGCGAAGGCACCTTTGGGTGTGGGCCCACGGTCCTGGCACCCGGTCATGTGGTAGCAGGGCTAAAGTGGGGGCCGATTGAGTTTAAACACACATTGAGTGATGAGTGATTGGGGTTGTCCATTTCAGTAGGGGCATGTGTCATGCGATCAATCTTTGTCGCATTTCAATTACCAGGACTGCGAGAGCAAGGGAACAAGAAATCTCGATGGGAGAATTCCTGAAAGAATCTGTATTGTTGATCATGGAGCAGTCTCAGTCATCCATCAAGGACAACTCTCGGCACATGAAGCTAAGGAGCAGGCAGATATGGGAGGCCAGGATCTGCGCACCTAGATCTACAGCCAAGGTTCCGTTCTGGACC
>CBVK0100603351.1:0-16887 GCA_900067695.1 Picea abies | reverse complement strand
TATATATATATATATATATTAATTTCTTTTTAGTTATTTATTAATTTATTTTTATTTATTTCTTTATTTCTTTTTATTTTTATTTATTAATTTTTGTAATTATTTATTTTCTATTTTACCCTTGGTTTTGGAAAAACCACATGGTTTATTTGCTCATGGTTTTACCCTAAAGTTACATTATATATATAATTTTACAAAAGGGGAAATTAAGTTCACTTTAAATATTTATTTTTACATGGGGTAAATATCGTTTTTACAAGGATAAACTATTTGTGTTACATAAACAAACTAGTTTTTAAATGATGTGTTTTTCCCTGGACCTAAGGTGTAATATGTACATCCTTGTTTTTCTTATGCTTCCATAAAACTGAAAAAAAAAAACAATTTGACTTTTCATTTTTTAATATATTTATTTATTTATTTGTTTTAATTTTCATTTTTATTTTGTTTTCCCTTTTACCCATTTCTAGGTTGTACATATTCATTTCATTTTTTCTCGTTTCATTTAGTTTTTATATTAATGTTTTCATTTTTCCCTCACCCACCAAAATCTAATGTAATATCCCATGAGACCTTCCCAGGTTTCTCCTCATTGGTCCTCACATGTGCTTCATGGTAATTCCAATGGGAAATTAACATTTAAGACACCTCCCTATTTTTAGACAATCCTTCCTATTTTCATGGAATCCCTCCTCTCCTCCTCTTGAGCACCTTTAAAAAATTATGAATATTTTATTATGCCCCGAGACTAAGCTACAAGGAAATCAATATCAACCTTATTATATTATTATTTGATGGTCTTTGTCCTATCTCACGGGAGAGCTCATGAGAGTCTGTCGTCGGGAGTCTTAGTTGTCAAATAAATTATCCAAACTCCACCTCCCTTACCACTCACCCGATGACCACGTAAACTTTAATACTTTGTTGGAAGACGAGCCTTTGGGAGGAATTATATTATTTTAATATTAAGAGTCATCATGGGAATCCTACGTCATCATTGGGGAGTTACCATAGAAGGTTTAACAAGACTTACCTCACCCCCAACGGCCATGTATCATTTAATGGAAGATTATTTTAATATTCATTTTGGAAAACATGCACCAATGAATTGCATTATTTTAATATTTAATCTTGAAGAGTGTGCACATATCACAAATATTATTTTTATATTCTTCATAACTCATTGACTATGTCGTTGGGAGAATGCACGAGAGAGCTTAGCTAGAGTGTCTTCAAGAGAGCTCATGAGGGAGCTCATGATAGTGTGCCATTGGGATAGCTCATGGGAGTGAGTTGAAGATCATCGTCGAAGAATTTACCACCTCCCTTACCACAACACCCCTACAACCATGCACCATTTTAATATTTTTGGGGAAGGATATTTTATTATTATTTTTGGAAAATGTGCACCCACCATAAATGGCATTATTTAATATTATTTATGGGGAAGTGTGTATTATGGGGAAATATAAATATTTTAATTCTCTTCATTGTCATTGGGAGTGTGAGTTGGATTTATCATAGTTTTCAAGGAAGTTACGAGTATTTACTTTTACCAAGACCAATCCTCTCGATGACCAACCCTTCCACACATTATATATCCTGAAGATTATTTTAATATTATTTATTGGAAGGTGCACACCCATGGGGAAAATATCATTATTTTAATTTTCTTCACCTCCCATCATAATATCATCATCGGGAATTATGTACATTGTAATTTAGCTTTTGCAAGACTTATCTCACCGGCTCACCTACCAACCCTTTCGACGACCAAATACCCCGATGACCATGCATGTAATATTTTAATATTTTTTTGGAGGATTATTTTAATAATTATTTTTTGAAAATGTGCACCTATTGGAATGATATATTGGAAGAAGGAATTATATTGTTTTAATATTTAATTATTTCATTGGAGTGAACATAGTGTCGCCAGAATCTGCATGGAGCTGGAGTGTCATCGGAAGCTTAGTCCACCAGAGTGAGTGTGCACCACCCATGCCAATGATGAAGACCTTAATTTGGGGGAATTTGGGGGATATCATATTGTTGAATACTTTGGGAATTTCATTCCCACGAAAAATATCTAGGACTATGTCCCATTTTTCTGGGCGGGGGGAATTATTATTTTTATTTTATTTATTTATTTATTATTTATTATTTATATTTTCATTTTTTAATTTTTATTAATTTATATTTTCACTTTAGTGGGGATAATCATTTTGGTTTTCATGTAAGTTAGGGGGAATTTTATCAATTTTTTTTATTAATTGTACTTAGGTTAATGTAATTAATTTTGTTATTTCCTTTTTATTTTTTTATTTTTATTATTTCTTAATTTTTAGGAGGAAAATTAGTCAAAATTATATTACAAGCCACTAGTCCCATGCATGCCCATGTTATTATTGAAATTAGCTAAAGGGGATAAAACCATTTAAACCACTAAGTGTTGGATTCTCTTATGCATGTGGGATTTTTATTTGCAAGTTTAAGGATCAATGGCCAATATTCACCCACATGCTTAATCAAGGGTTGTTGAGCATCATTTTTCAAACGAGCATAACTTGGGTTGCATGTGTCATAATTGAGCCCATGATACCTCATTGGAAAAGTATCAAATAAAGGAATGCAATGGTAGAGGTATCTAGGCCAATAAAGTGAAAAATAATGCTAGAAAAATACAGAAAACAACGGACCATGAATTTGGAGGGCAAAAATGACTATGCAAACTTCAAAAAGCCATATCAAGGGCTATGGGCAACGAAATCAAGCCCAAGATAGCTAGATGGAAATATATAAGAGAGAAGAATAGTATTTTATAGAAAAAAAACATTGGTAGATTGAGAGTGGAAATGCTCTGAAAATGCAAAACATAGAAGAGACCCAAATTTAATTGAATAACAGGCTATGCTATGTTCCGGCAGTCATATCTCAAGCTACATAAATCGAAATTGAACCAAAAAGAGCATGATTGAAATATGAGACAAAGGAGAAGGAGCCATGATGATATTAATAAGTAGACAAACACCCAACATGTCTAGAAATGTCATGAGGAATAGAAGAAGACACCAACAGGAGGAGTCAATAACATTTTTAGATGAATATCATTTGTAAACTGCATGAGGGAGAGAATAACCACTCAAGAGTCTCTTCATATTCTATTTGTAACTCTCACATATTCATTTTTGAAAATGTAAAAGAGTTTTGAAATGTAAAATGATGAAACGAAAGGGAAAACAAAATTAATAGACACAATATTTGAAGAGTCTCTCTTTTTTTATTAAAGAGATCTCACTGAATGTAAGGAATTTTTCCCTTTGTAAATGAAATATGAGACTATTACTTCTGAATGAATGAAGAGCAAGATGCATTATGGGAACTTGTTATTTTTGTAGATGCATATGAGACTTTTCTTTGTACATTTTTCTTATGCTTGAGTAGTATATAATTCTATTGTATGAACTATTTCTTCACTTTATTCTAAATACTCATGTTGTCACACGCTCCCTTGTGACTACAAAAATAATGTTATGAATGAATTGTACAACTAATTGTTTATGTACATATAGCATTGTTGTTATAACTTATCATTAGCATAGATGAATTATTTTTGGTTCTGATGACATTATCTCTCACTATACTCATTCAGTTAGTTTTTCTCCTATAGGATAGGTTATAATTAGTTAGGTTAGATTAGTTTAATTTTAGTTTAGATTGGATTTATAATTAAATAGGAATATTTTGGGGACATATCATTGTCTTTCCCCTCTTTATTATTTTAATTCTTAGTGGCAACCAGGCCCA
Source organism: Picea abies (assembly GCA_900067695.1). Lineage (NCBI taxonomy): Eukaryota > Viridiplantae > Streptophyta > Pinopsida > Pinales > Pinaceae > Picea > Picea abies. The sequence goes on along the minus strand of CBVK0100603351.1, from coordinate 13,080 downwards.
CATACTATTTGAAAACACTACACCAAATGAGAGTAGGTTTAATTGGGACCTACCATCGAGCATTCTCCCTTATCTGCTTGATAGGCCATTTGGACCCGTCAACATGACCTTCACAAGATCTTTTAGAAAATGCAAAAATACCTAAAGAAATAAATAAATAAAACATCAGTTCAAAATGTGGTATGATAGTAACGAGATCTTGACATAACCACAATGGAAACTCAAGAGAGTCCACGAAGTATCCCATTATCTATGATATTGATATAATGAGATATTGACATAACCATCATGGAAACTCAAGAGAGTCCATGGAGTGTCTCATTATTTGTGAAATAGTTTCCACATTTTGATCATGATATTATGATTTGTGTATGACGATGTCTTTGGAAATTTTATCAAGGAATACAACCTTCATCAAATCATTGAGTAGGATGCATTTGTCATTATTCCTAAGATCAAAGAGACTAGATGCAGGGTAAATGTAATAAATGATGAAGAATCAAAAGTTGTAAAAGGTTTTAAATGAATGAAGAAGCATGGTTTAATGGATAGAAAGGTAAAGATGATAAAAAAAAAAGTGATGAAAAGAGAGGATGTAAAGAGTAAAGGAGAGAAGTGGGTAAGGAAAGGTAGAAGAATGAAAATAAAGGAATAATAATGAGAGAAAACAAAAATAGAAGTAAAGGCACTATGAAGGAAAAAACAAAAGAATGGAAAAGAAAAGTGAGGAGGAATATAGATAACAATGATAGTGAGTGCCAACACCTATTCTCAGGGCTAGGAGATGGCTCACTGGGTTGTCATAATATTGAGCATCTTGATCACAATGGAATGGGATATCATGTTGTAGTAGGTGTAAGAAGCCATGGGCACAGATTGTGTAATCGAGGACAAACTGTCGTAGGAAATTGGCCTTTCCTTGTAGGCTTTGTAGTTGGCGCAAATTCTTAGGGGGAGGAATCTCATTAATGGCTTGGACTTTCAGGATTTCCACTATGATTCCTTTTTGGGAAACGATGAAACCAAGGAGGAACCCTATTGTGATGCAAAAAATGAATTTGAGAGGCTTTAATTGAATTTTATACTTGTGATATCTTTGAAAGATAATTCGTAAGTCCTCTAAGTGTTGGGAAAGCTTCTTGGAGCGAGCGATGAGATCGTCTAAGTAAGAGAGAAAGATATGGGAGAGATCATGAAAAACATATGTCATGGCTCGATGAAAAGTGACACCAGCAGTTTTAAGCCCAAATGGCATGACGTGATAGGTGAAGGTGCCCCGGGGGTAGTGAATGCAGTTTTGTATTGGACTGTGTGACAAATTTGAATTTGATTGTAGCCGGAAAACCCATCCATTAATGAAAGGACTTCATGTCTGGCACAAGCATGAATAAACTGATCAATGAAGGGGGTTGGGAACCTGTCTTTGGGACAAGATTGGTTGAGGTAACGAAAATCAATGCAGACCTAAATAGTACCCTGTTTTTTGTTAACTAGCATAAGGTTTGAGACCCAAGAAGTATACATAATGGGGTAAATGAACCCAGTCAAATGTAACTTATCAATCTTGTCTTTGATAGCCATAGCTTTGGAAGGGTGAAGTGGATGTTTCATTTGGAAAATGAGAGCCACATTGTGACATGTATCGATTCAATGTTCGAAAATGGCTAGATACAGGCTAGGAATTTCTATATAAGACCAAAAAAAGATATCTCTAAATTCCTGAAAGAGAGCTTTGTAAGCTTGAAATTCTTCGGGGGAGCATGTAGCGTCGAGAGTGATCTCATTGACGACACCATTTTTTAAAGAGATGTATATTTTGATTGTGGGAGAGATATTGGCCATATTCCCTTCCTCAAAAGAATCGATAGTGGGGATTGGGTTTTTAAACAAATCCACATGTCATGGAGGAATGAAGTCTTTGGTTTCAATTGCATAGACATGAATATATGTGTGGGGTTGAAATGCTTCTTGTGATAAGAAAAATGATTGGTGACGGATGGAATCCCAAGGACAATCAGGTGTCGTCACAGTCTCGAAGATGTCTTCATATGATTGAAATATGTATGAGAAGAATGGATCCTCATAGGTATGGGCAGATATAAGTGTGTCATTGGGTTGATCTGAGTTGTTTATGGTATGATCATCTATGGAAAGCATAGAAGATGTTGATGGGTGGTCATTGTATGTTGTTGAGGTGAGTTGATCGAATAGAGTAGGGGAAGGGACTTCACTAGATGAAATGAACCATATATCCATGCATGTGTGTGGATCATGTGTAATGGGGGGAGAAGGAATTTGATGGAAAGAAATTACAAGCGAATTAGGTGGGTTTGGCGGGAAGTCTTCTAACTGTCGTTAACTGGGTTTGGCGGGAAGTATGGATGGTGGGGTCATAGGTATGGAATATTTCTCCGAAGATGGGACAATGGGGTTACCTTGAGTGGGTAAGGTAGTTTTGTTTTGAGGAAGTGAGGCTTGAAGGGATGTTCAAATATTTTGAAGGGTAGTCAGGCTTGAAGGGATGTTCAAATATTTTGAAGGGTAGTCATGCGATGACTCTAATATTCGATAATGAGAGGGCACATGTATGTAAAATGGTCCATTTGGTGGCACAATGCACAAGGGAATTTCATCCTTTCATTTACTTATGTGGATATATAATGGATGTCGGTAATTTTAGAGGTAGTGGGGGGCGCTTGAGAGGGCTTAGGCAATGATGTATGCCACACTGCTGCTAGGGTTTATCGGAATTGAGGGAGAGTTGGACAATGATCAATATACTAGCCATATTCAAAGCATATGGAACATGCAAAGTTGGTATGTAGAAACTTCTTGTGTGATGAATAAGGTTCTACAGTAGTGTGTGTGGTTATCACAACTAGGGTAGGGAGTAATGGTGTTATCTTAGGAAGATTAATTAAATTTCATAATTCAGGTCGCACAGGGCATAGATTAGTAGGGTGTCCAACGATGGCACAAAGTGTTAATGGAGGTTGGCCCTAAGGATGAGAGGTGGACCCCTTCTTCTTCTTGGTACCCCCTTTTTTGGGATCATCTCCCCCAACTGTGTGACTGGTTGGAAGATTTGGTGTTTGAACCATCAATTGTGTGGGAAAAAACCTCTAGTTGAGGTGGAAGGGATGGGAATGGTACCATAGATGGTGGCTGTAAATACCATACTAGGATAGCGATCACCATGTTTGGCAAAGTGAGAGTAGTGACGACCTAATATGTTGTGACACTTGGTGGTGGGTAAAAGAATGGTATTTGGGTTATGTCCTGGGGACCATTTTCCAAATAGGTATTTTCCGATTCATTGGCGGATTTTCTTGAATTGGTGGCAATGTGGATGTGTTTGAGGTAGGTTGAGGTGTTTTTTCTTCAGTGGGATGTTCCTTGTCAATCTCAATGACATCTAAAGAGACTAGCAGACTTGAGTTGAACTTGTAGTAGGGATGTGATGTGGACTTCCCTGATAAGATCCCATAAGCGATGCATATTGAAATATTCCTAGTCCAACATCAATGACTGGAGAGAGGTCGGAGTTGGCTCTTATGAGAGGGAGAATGTTGTCTATGTGCCCCAATTGATTGGGTTCATAGTGTGTTAATTGGTCGATGGTGACTATATTCCCATTGTGAGGGAAGAGCATGGTGTGAAATATGGAAGAGGTGACGACTTCCATGGTGTAAATGTCACTTCGTCCAAATAGGATGTTGTATTCCAATTGGGCATCGTTGACTTCGATATCAATGAGAATCTATTTTCCCCCTAGTTCGATTGGAACATTTTGGTAGAGGCCTTCAAGTTGTGATGGGAGACCATCGTATGCTCGAAGAGTAATGGCCAAAGGGATGAGCTTGGGGTGATCTGAGTTGTTTTTGTACATTTTTGGACATAATACATGTAGACACCCCTTCGTCTATGATACACCGATGTATTGTTATGTTTCAAATTTTGACCGGGATTTGGAAAGCGACCAAAGAGGGAAGGCGTGTTTCTACATTGTCCAAATCAAAAGTGATCAACCGAGTATCTCATGGGTCAATTGCCCCCAATTGTGAGATCAAGGTCTTTCGCTATGAAGGGCATGTTTAGAGAACCTATAAAAAAGGCATGGCATCTAACGATTGAGCTAAACCGTCGATTAGGATATAGTTGTGTGCTACCCTAGCATGGGGTTTGTGTACATTCCTGTGTATAGGTCTACAGGGTAATTGGGTGGTTGATTATGTGGTAGGATGGGGTATCGTCATAGGTTGTCCTACTATTAATTGCGGTGAGTCTAATGTGGTTGAATTTGAGTCGGGAGGCATATTGTACCGAAGGATAAAATTTTGTAGTAGAATTTCCTCTTCAGTGGTGAGGAGAATTTTGCAATCCATGGGGTTTATAGGTTAGGTTTGACTTGGGTTGGGTTACTGTCCCATATGTTTTGGGTTAGGGGTAGCCTCTAGCTGAGTATTGATGATTCCTTAATGCGAAATCAGTTTCTCCAAGACCACTGGTGTCTAGGGTTGCAGATAATTTTGTGGTATCTTTGGGGGAGGTTGTTGTGCAGGGGGTATTTTCATGTTCATGGTTTCTTTCATCCTCTTTTAATCAACTATTTGAGGGAAGTGGTCAGTATAATGTCCATACTCGCCACATATTTCACAAGGGAAATTGGTTCTAAGGTTGTTTTTTTTTTCCTTGATGTGGTTGGACATTATTATTTCCCCCTTGGATATTTTGGTTACCTCCTATTGGGGGATTTTTTTGTTGGGGGTTTCCCCCTTATCCCTGGTTGTTGTTATTATGTTCTTAACCTTCTTCTTGTTATTGTTGATTTGACTAGGGGGATTTGTTGTATTCAATTTTTCAAAGGATTGAACTTGTTGAATGGGAGAGGGTTGAACAAAGTTAACGCCTACTTGTTTCATTCCATGCAGTGGGGAAGCAGGTTGAGGGGGACCTAAGAAAAGGAAATATGAATTACCTTGTGGGAGAGAGGGTGTGTATTACTTGTATGAGGTGGATGTGCCACTTCCACTACTAGAGTTGTATGCAGTGATAGGTGGTCTGTACCTAGAAGTGGCGATTGCACTGATTTTGTTGGTGGTGCGATTACATGTCCTCCCATCAAGGGGGTAGGAGGGATCATGAAAGTTGGGGGCTGTGGGGGAAGGATAATATGGTTTTCCCTCATATGGATGGTGATATTGGTTATCCCAAAACATGGATAGCGATTGAGAATATGGGTTAAAATGGGTCATGGACCTGATCAACCCATCTGTGGCATGGGATGCTCCTAGTTTGTCTTGACCAAAAGGAAGAAGATGAGGAGCATATGGTAATACGAAGTAAAGGTACCCTGATTGGGAGTAAATGAGGTCGGTTTTTACCCATCTGTGGCATGGGATGCTCCTAGTTTGTCTTGACCAAAAGGAAGAAGATGAGGAGCATATGGTAATACGAAGTAAAGGTACCCTGATTGGGAGTAAATGAGGTCGGTTTTTTAGGCTTTTGAGATGGCTTCTTCTTTTGATTGAGGGAAAGTAGTGGCCACATATTTGTCTATGACCGGGACTAGTGATTTAAGAAACTAGTATAACAATTATTGTGGGGTGGTATCAGCCTTGAAAATTCTTCTTATCCAGTGTCATTCATGAATATGATCAACGATGTGGATGACTGTGATTTGTTTGAATTCAAAGAGAATCTCCAAATTGATGTCATGGCGGATAAGAAGTTGAAAGAAGGATAAGAAGGCTTTAGCCAATGATTCGAAGGTCTCATGGGACCCTGATTTCTCATCCACATACCATTTGGTAGATGGACCAATGAGTATTCTCTGGAAAAACCTCAAATAAATGGAATCCCCCGTTATACTATTGGAAGAGAACCACATGTGAAAGAACATAATGTGATTGGTAGGGTCCTCACCCAATTTCCCTTCAAAGTTTGGGATGTATGAAGGTAATTTGGTGGGCATGTTGGGCCACATGGCATCATGCAAGATAGAGTCATTCGTGAGTTTGGTCAAATCATGAATGTTGAGTGATGCCAAATATGGCATGGAAGGAGGTGTTCCAGCCATGGTGTGCGACAACTGATAGGTAGTTCCTTGGTCATTCGTGAGTTTGGTCAAATCATGAATGTTGAGTGATGCCAAATATGGCATGGAAGGAGGTGTTCCAGCCATGGTGTGCGACAACTGATAGGTAGTTCCTTGTGAGTATGATTGGGAACTCATACCCTACGAACAAGGTTGAGCTCCTCCTCCTTGTGATGGAGGACTAGTGAGTGGGTTATTTGGGATATTCATGTCGAGCAAGGTGGAAACGAGAAAGGATTATCCAAAATGCTTGTACTCACTAGTGTATGGGATGGTTGAGCCACAAAGAATTTAGTCTATGGACTTGTGACATAGCACCTTCGTTCATGGTATATTAAAGAATACCCCTAATTTCACTATATATTGGTAAATATCTCCAAAAATCCTTTTGTTGAACCCCACTCCCAATACATCTTTTTAATAAAAGAAACCCATGTTTTCACAAAATACCCCTTTTTATACCTCCCAATACAAAAGAAACCCATGTTTTCACAAAATACCCCTTTTTATACCTCCCAATACCTATAAACCCCTTAAGACCCCACATCCCTCCCCCAATACCTACAATATATTGACTTTATTTTTTACAATTTAAAAACCCCCTTTATGAATGAACGTGATAAGATATTGGTCAATAAGGTGGCGTCCTCGTGGGTTGAGTTGATGTGTCAGCCAAATTGGTGACACCTCCCAATATTCGAGGGAGGTTCTGTAGGCGTCTAGAATGACGGGGATTCTATGGTTCCCCTATGATTTTGGACTTGATAGGAATGTGTGTGAGTTGTGATGAGAGAAATAAATGAACAAGTTTGTTTTATATTTCTAGACTATCTCAACAATGCCATTCATAGTTGCATGTAAGAAATAATGGATATAATACATAAAAACAACTAAACAAGCAACAATGTAGGGTAGTTTGGGTTTTATCTATGTGGGGGAATAAAAAAAAATGTGTGTGTCCTAAAAGACGCAATCTCCTTCCTCTCAAAATAACACTGGGCCTTCCAAAAGCACTCAACAATAGTGCATGAACCCACCAGAAGAGGAACTAGTGAAGGCATGCACACTCAGTTATAATGAGGGGTAAAGGGGGCATATCCCGAAAGTACTGGAAAAATTTCCCAATAGCCATTCAAAATATGATTGAGGTGTGATTGCAACCCACAACCACCACATGGGTAGAAATCCTAGTTTTTGGCAACCAAGTTACCTCAATCAAGTACATAATTTATATTTTCAGCCTAAGAAATAGGTCACGGGCTAGATGCTTCCCAAGAATTGGGTGACTCGAGGAGGCATGCACAGAATAACCAGACCTCGGCCTTTGACCATTCATGGGTATCCCCCTGCCTTACGGTGTAGGAACACTTTATTTAGAGGATTTTGGTTTCTTGATCGTCAACTTCTAAGTTTCAAATCTGAAAATGATAATAGGGGGTTGTTTGTATACCTACCCTCGAAATCCTAACTTAGACTACAAACTTCTTTTGTGTTCCTCCTATTGAGGTTAAAAATGAGTTACTTAATGGTTGATTTTAGGATTTGAAGTGGGTTGTGAGATTCGGGTCATGAGCAACCTCATTGATTAAAATGGTGTGGAAAATTTCCAAGGATATATGTAATCTTTTTTATTCTCCTAGATTGCTTGTGGGAACAAGGAGAAGAGAATACTATGACTCCAAATATGCAATATAAATATTTAAGTGTGTGTTAAGGTGTTATAGCAAGATTTTCCTCAAATACTGTTAATGAGAATTCTTCTATTCTTTCTCTCCTTCTTCTTCTTTCTCAAGAATACCCCTAATTTCACTATATATTGGTAAATATCTCCAAAAATCCTTTTGTTGAACCCCACTCCCAATACATCTTTTTAATAAAAGAAACCCATGTTTTCACAAAATACCCCTTTTTATACCTCCCAATACATATAAACCCCTTGAGACCCCACATCCCTCCCCCAATACCTACAACATATTCACTTTATTTTTTACAATTTAAAAACCCCCTTTATGAATGAACATGATAAGATATTGGTCAATAAGGTGGCGTCCTCGTGGGTTGAGTTGATGCGTCAGCCAAATTGGTGACACTTCCCAATATTCGAGGGAGGTTCTGTAGGCGTCTAGAATGACGGGGATTCTATGGTTCCCCTATGATTTTGGACTTGATAGGAATGTGTGTGAGTTGTGATGAGAGAAATAAATGAACAAGTTTGTTTTATATTTCTAGACTATCTCAACAATGCCATTCATAGTTGCATGTAAGAAATAATGGATATCATGCATAAACACAACTAAACAAGCAAAAATGTAGGGTAGTTTGGGTTTTATCTGTGTGGGAAAATAAAAAAATTTGTGCGTGTCCTAAAAGATGCAATCTCCTTCCTCTCAAAATAACACAAGGCCTTCCAAAAGCACTCAACAATAGTGCATGAACCCACCAGAAGAGGAACTAGTGAAGGTATGCACACTCAGTTATAATGAGGGGTAAAGGGGGCATATCCCGAAAAGTACTGGAAATATTTCCCAATAGCCATTCAAAATATGATTGAGGTGAGATTGCAACCCACAACCACCACATGGGTAGAAATCCTAGCTTTTGGCAACCAAGTTACCTCAATCAAGTACATAATTTATATTTTTGGCCTAAGAAATAGGTCACGGGCTAGATGCTTCCAAAGAATTAGGTGACTTGAGGAGGCATGCACAGAATAACTATACCTCGGCCTTCGACCATTCATGGGTATCCCCCTGCCTTATGGTGTAGGAACACTTTATTTAGAGGATTTTGGTTCCTTGATCATCAACTTCTAAGTTTCAAAACTGAAAATGATAATAGGGGGTTGTTTGTATACATACCCTCACATACCCTCGAAATCCTAACTTAGACTACAAACTTCTTTTGTGTTCCTCCTATTGAGGTTAAAAATGAGTTACTTAATGGTTGATTTTAGGATTTGAAGTGGGTTGTGAGATTCGGGTCATGAGGCAATCTCATTGATTAAAATGGTGTGGAAAATTTCCAAGGATATATGTAATCTTTTTTATTCTCCTAGATTGCTTGTGGGAATAAGGAAAAGAGAATACTATGACTCCAAATATGCAATATAAATATTTAAGTGTGTGTGTTAAGGTGTTATAGAAAGATTTTCCTCAAATACTGTTAATGAGAATTCTTCTATTCTTTCTCTCCTTCTTCTCTTTCTCAAATTATCTCTGCAAATGTGTGTATTGTTGTGTAGCTAGATCTATTAAATGAAGGTTCAACACATTTACAAAAGTAATTCTCATCTCTCTTATCTTCATCCTTTTGAGGTGGGTCTGGATCAATGTCAGCGATGGAAGCATAATGTCTTCCTTTCTTCTTGGTCGGACAATTTCTTGCATAGTGTCCATATTTGTCACATCTGAAGCACTGGATCTCTGAAATATCTCTTCTTTGATTATGACCTGAAGTCGATGGAGTCTTCTCATCTTTGAATGTTTGTCTAAAGTTTCTTTTGAATCTTCCTCCTTTCCTTGTATGAAGTGCAAGAGCATGGTTGTCATCAAGGGAGTCTTCTATTCCTCTATTTCCAAGTCTAAGTTCTTCTTGGGTACAGTTTATCCATAGACAATCAAAGTGGGTAATTTTTCCCTTCCACTGATGCTTTGAAGAAAAGGTTCCCAGTGTTTTGGAAGATTGTTGAGAGTGGACAACATAAGTTCTTTGTCAGATATGTCTTCTCCAATGGCACCTAGTTGATCTTTGATCTCTGATACCTTCATAAAGAAGGTAGCAACTGTATCACTTTTTGTCATCTTGGTACTTTGAAGCTGGCCTTTTAAGGTAAGGGCTCTGAGGGTGTTGTCACTCTCAAACATATCCTTCAATGATTCATACATTTCATAAGTTGTCTTCAGGTTATAAATGTGAGGTAGGATATGATCTCTTACTGAGTAGATTATTATTTTCCTTGCCTTGACGTCTTCTTCCCTTCTTATTTCCTTCTCTTCATCGATAGTTGTCTTTGGTAAAGTATTTTGTATCACACTAAAAAGGTCATCTTCTTCAAGGGTGATCTGAAGCCTTGACTTCCAGGAGCTGAAGTTTCTTGATCCATCAAGCCTATCTTCCACTAAGGTTATGTTCTTCATATTTTCATATTTCTTCACAAACTCTCGCCAACTAGACTTAGAAAACCTAATGGCTAGGTTAGACTAGAAACCTTAGGTTTTTTTGGGATTATGACTGCCAACAATAATATTTGACATTATCCTAGGAATACTGTTGAGCTGAAATCTTCCTTCAATGAGTTGCATGAACCCTAAAATCAAAATTTTGCAGAAAATTATGGAACCCTAGAAACCCTAGGGCCAAAAATACAAAATCCTTGGAATTTCACTTTGAGAGTCTTTGGAGGTGCATTGAGGGAGGCCATAAACCCTTATCCAAATTTCATCCCCAACGTCCAAGTGTAAAGTGTTGAAAAGGCCAAACAAGAGAGGGTCGTACGGATTTTGCAGAAACCCTAGAGGGTCGTACAAATTTGCAGAAAAAGAGAGGACGGTTGCTTTAATGCTTGTGCAATGGGTTCTTCAAGACCTAAGCTCTGATGCCATGTTAATTTCTCAATAATCTAGGCTCAAGCATGAAGTTCATTCCATTTTTAGCATTTTACTTGAACCATAAATAATTTGTTGCAACAACCAAGATCACAAGAACAAATACCATGCACAAGTACACAAGAAGTATCATGGGAAACCCTTCTCAACAAGGGAAGAAAACCCAACCAATCATTTTCTATATTCTTCAAGACAAAGACCTCCACCACCATAAAACCTAGCACACAAAAGGGTGCTCACAAACCCTAGAAGACTAGCACAAACATTGTATGTTTGGATTCTTACAACTAAAAAGAAGTTTGTTCCAAAATGAAATGAATTTAATTATTGGAAAAAAGTGATTTGAAATAATTTTTAGTTATAAGTAAATGCGTGACTTTTTTTTCACATTTTTAATTGTTTATTATCAACCCACAATATTAATAGTGAATTAAGTAATATCAAACATTAATGTGTGTGCTTATTAAGATTTATTCATTTTAATTTATAGGAGAACATTGATAAGGTTGTATGAGAACATTATTTCCAAGTTTAGGAAGATTAAAGGTTGGTCAGAACAAATTAATTATAATATAGGAGTTAAGCAAGGTTGTCCCCTATCCCCTATCCTTTTTGACATATACATCAACAAAGTCAGAGTGTTGTGTCGGCCCAACTCTAGCATCATCCTTCTTCTTTACACTAATGATGTTGTTTTTCTGGTGAGGAGTCTCTATGATCTTAACAAGCAATTAAAAATTATCAAGGATTTTGCCTCTAGTATGAGTATGACTATTAACACTGGCAAAATAAAGGCTATGTTAATTAAATCCAAAAAGATCACTTATGTTCATTTCGTGTATGACAACAATATCTTTGAGGAAGTGGCTTTGTACAAATATATTGAAATCATTTTTTATCACAAGCAAAATTGTAACTATAACATTTAGAAAAGGATAAATGAAGGGTGGAAATCTTATTATGGGCTTGAAAACTATTGTAAATTAGTGAACCTTTAGCTATGGGATAAGAAAAATCTCCTCTTTGAGACTCTTCTCACTAGATTGTTATCTTATATGGTTGTGAATTTTGGGGCTATAACATCTCTAGAGAATTGTGGAGAAAGATAGAGAAAATCCAAAAGCGTTTTATAACTTATAATCTCAAAATTAGAGGCAACACGCTCTATCATATCTTCATCATATAAGTAAGTTTTTCCCCCATTGAGATCACAACTATGGCTAGGTACCTAATGTACAAGAACAAGATAAACAATACGGGAGACAAGATGCTTCCTAAGGTTGCTTTAAACTCTAATGAAAAACCACCTATGACTCAAGCGGGGTTGGCATAAATATGGAAGGTCTTGTCTAAATCGTTGAGGAATCAAGGAAGATGTCAATTTGCAAAATAATGACAATATTAAAAATATTATTACTTCTAAATTTACGGAGAAATTGTGGTGCAATGAAGAATTAGAGGTTAAAAGAAAATTAAAATTCTATAAGAATGTGATTAAACCTAACCTAAAATGTCAAAAGTATCTATGTATTTTGAGTAGTGTAAAGAAGAAAATCAACATTGCTAAAATAAGAACAAACTCCTATGAGTTACATGTAGAAACAAGGTTTGGACAATTCCTAAAATGTCGCGTGTTAAAAGAATTTGTCATCTTTGTGAAACTAAGAGGGTTGAAGATGAAAACACTTTCACTTAGAATGTCCTACATTGAAACAAGGCTTGGGAAATTCCTAAAATGTCGCGGGTTGAAAGAATTTGTCATCTTTGTGATACCAAGAGGGTTGAAGATGAAAAACACTTTCTCTTAGAATGTCCTCCATATTGAAACAAGACTCGAACAATTCCTAAAAAAACGTGGGGTGAAAGAATTCATCATCTTTGTGAAACTAATGGGGTTGAAGAAGAAAAATAGTTTCTCTTATAATGACATACATATATAAACAAGGTTTGGACAATTCCTAAAAAGTCATGGGCTGAAAGAATTTGTGATCTTTCTAAAACTAATAAGGTTGAAGATGAAAAACACTTTCTCTTAGAATGTTCTCTATAAACTCACATTAAGTCACAATTTCACAATATTTGTTAGAATATAGACCTTCATAACCTTTTAACTCATCTAAATATGATGATTTAGGAATGCTTTTTTAAAAACGTTTCGAACACATGAATAAACTCTAAAGCAAAACAAGTATTTTCTTACCTCTTTTAAGATAGGACAAATAAAATTAGTCTTAATAAACATTATCCACCACCACCACCATCATATAACAATATAAAATCATCTTAAACTTCGATAATAATTATGAACATAATAAATTAAAGGATTTTGTAACCTATAATCTCAAAATTAAAGAAAATACACCCTATCCCATCCTCCTC
>CBVK0100603350.1:0-16887 GCA_900067695.1 Picea abies | reverse complement strand
GGATCCCCGAACAACAACCGCGGTAGTAGCTAACTACCGGGAGGAGAACGGGGACAACCACATTCTCAACCTTTCTAAATATGATTTAAAATTGTGATAATATTACTATTTTTGAAAGGTGTGTGTGTTTTTTTAAAATATTCCCATAATAACTAATCAATTTTGTTACAAGGTCTAATATGACATCAAGAATCTGCGTTTTCTATAGTTAATGTGGAAATTCGTATAATTAGCTTATCTTACATACCCGAACCACTCCAAGGTTGTCATTCACATTCAGTCATTTTCATTCACATTGAGTGCGCATCCAAATAAATATTTAATTCTCTTGGTCCAATTCTTTACTTGGCCTAACTACTTTAATTGGTCAACTAATTCTTATTTTTTCCATTCCTTAAGTCGTTGCTGTCATGTCTACCACATCGCTCTCTTCTTAATTTATTCTTTTCATTTTTCCGAATAAGTTCATTGTAGATTTATTTTTGGATTTCAAATTTCATGTCATTCTTATTCATTTGATTGTCTTATATTGTATTCATTGAGTCATGTTTTTCTTATTCATTGGATTGTCCTATATTGTATTCATTGAGTCTTGTTGTAGTTGCAATCAACTATTTTTAAATTCTAGATTTCCTTCTCTTTGTATCATTTTTCTTGTAAAGTATTAAACAATGGTCACTATCATGATTTCTTAATCCACAATTTCAAAAAACAATGACTTGTAGTATATTGAATAAATGCAGTTTTTGGTTGTAAGACCCCCACATAACACGTGCATAAAATACAATATTGTATTTTGTGTAGTAAAGTTTGAACATGAGGATTTTTATTATTCTATATCTTGGCCTCGAATATATTCACGATCTCTTGTTTACCAAATCCTTATCAGTGGAGGGTCTTTGATTTCCTCCCTAAGAGTGTCTTCGCTTAAAATATCCTTGCTAATTCCTCGGATTAGAAAACTTTGACCAGAATTATCTTAGGTGTTATGAGTTTTCTAAAAATAGATTTTTTTTTAGTTTTCTTTGTCTTACACCATCTCTTTTTTTTTGTTATCACTACTTTTTGGATATTGATTCACCTTTGGTTCATTCCTTTTTGTTGGTTTTATTTCCTTGAGTTCCACCTACAAACTCAAACTCTTGTATTCATTGATCACATTTTTCTTTTTTTTTTCTTTTTTGTTAATCAATATTTCTCATTTTATATTTTTTCTAAAAGTAGATTTTTTAGTTTTCTTTGTTTTACACCATTTATTATATATTTTTTTTAAATAATTTTTTTTAGTTTTCTTTGTTTTACATCATTTGTTTTTAGTTTTTTTTTTTGTTATTTCTATTTTTGGATATTGATTCACCTTTGGTTTATTCTTTTTGTTGGTTTTATTTCTTTAAGTTCCATCTTCAAACTTTTGTATTCACTGATCACATTCTTCCTTTTTTGCTTTGTTAATCAATATTTCTTTGGTTTATTCCTTTTTGTTTTTTCTTTGTTAATCAATATTTCTTTGGTTTATTCCTTTTTGTTGGTTTTATTTCCTTAAATTCCACCTCCAAATTCTTGTATTTACTGATCACATTCTTCCTTTTTTGCTTTGTTAATCAATATTTCTTGTAATATCTATGATTTGATGTTTTGACATGTCCTTTCATAGAATTGAATATTCATGTTATGAATTAATCTATATTTTAAGATTTTATGACATATTTTCTTATGGAATTGAATATTCATATTATGAATGAATCTAAATTTTAGGATTCTAATAAGCCATATAGTAGTTATCTAATTAAATATCTAGTTCTACCATAATATATATATATATATTATTATGGTAGAACTAGATATTTAATTATTAGTATAATTACATTCTTCAACATCTTAATTATTATTATTTTTTTCCATTTCAAATTACATAATATGTATCTCCTCTCAATTAACATTAAATATGGACCATTTCTTTATTAGATTTACTTTTCTAGATTTTTTCCATAATGATTCTAGAATGAATAAATTATTCTCATCATTCACTGATCCATGGAATAATCTACATCTTTATATTTTTGCATGTATATTCTATGGTAATATTTAATTGATAGAAAATCCTATTAATGATTCTTTCCATATTGTCATAATGTCTTATTCTTCTAATGTACATCTTTATATTTTTGCATGTATATTATGTGGTAATATTTAATTGATAGAAAATACTATTAATGATTCTTTCCATATTATCATAATGTCTTATTCTTTTATGGTAGGGTTTTGAAATTGTTAAAATATTTTTTTCCTAAGAGTTAAAATTCATTTGTTTTTCCTCTTGATTTCTTGTATGATTTAACGGTCCATGTTTTTACATTATTTTGATTTGATCTTTTACATGTTTTTCTTTGGTTTATAATTTTTCTTGACAACATCTTGCATTGATTTCTTGGAGTCCATATTTTTTCATTATTGTGATTTGATCCTCCACATGCTACCTATCTTTGAGTTATAATTTTTGTTGTCAACATGTTTCCTTGATTTTCTAGAGTTTATTCCTTTTACAGTGAAAATATTTTTGTTTATTTTATTTTAACATTATCTTCTTTGAAATGGTTATCCTAATTCACTTATCAAGACATTTCATTCCAATGTATAGTGATATGATTTCTCTTATTTATAATGAGGAATGATGATTTAAAAAAATACCCCAAATATTGGATACTAAAATACTCATAGTTTTGAAAACATATATATTAATATTCACATATGTTATTCACTAATATATCAAAAAATAGAAACATAACACATTAAAACAAAATATCCTCATTTCTTCAAGCATAGAAGGAACATCCCAAACAAAAACAAAACAAGAGAAAAACGTTAAAGAATGAGAAAAAACACCATTCTTTAACAACAACAACAACCTTTTACAATAACCGTTAATTCCCAATCTCTTCGATAACATCAATTTATCAATAACCATTACATAATCATATTATCTACATTCTTGTCTTACACACTTTCTTATTTATAAATTATGATTTAATCAACCTTAATCTTAGGAAATCCCACATATCTAGTTTGTCTCGATAAAAATACATGGATTTTAATTTAAAATGGGGGGTTTTACACCCAAGTGTTAGTCTTATACATTTATAAATATGCATTCACCTCATCGATTTAGGTTTAATTAAGTGAATAATACATTTATAATTTCTTACTCCCTTCAAGAATATGACATTTTCACATATATACTATGAAGAGAACAAAGAGGCAGACATATTATCAAAATTGACTATTGGAAAACTACTGAGAAGCATTGCATATAATCGTTGGGAGGCTGGAAATGAGAGTACTACCCATCACCTCAAGCTTTTCTGATCATATTCCAGAGATTGGTTTTTGGCTCTCTGTTATAGTTTTTCTTTTGGAGACTTAAGGCATCATATGCATAATCCTTGCATTCTTTTTTTGTAATTTTCTGTTGTGTATAGGATACTACCTCAGTGTATGCTTGTTTAAGAGAGAATATAATAGTACAGTTTGATGCTATCAAAAAAGTCTATTTTATAGGTCCTATGGAGAAAGGACAGCTGTATGAAAATTATTTATATTTTTATGAATATAAAAGAGGAATTTTCTTTGGAAAAAGTGAATAATGCTTGAGTGGTGGGGAGTGCGATAATGAAGCAAAGTGATGTAAAATTGTGATTTGTATGCTTTAACATTGTTTTATGATTTATGATGGATGTAAAGTTTTTTATTTAGTCAAAGAGTCATATAATATTATTGAGAACTAGTTTTTGGTGATTGCATTGTATTGTAATAATTTATTTTATTGATTTTGTTAGTTTTTATGGGTGTAGATTAGTTGGTGATAGAGTGTACTATTAAGGCACTCCTTGTGAAATCATTAGTTCAAACCTTGACTTTCCCATGTACCATGCTTATGGGTTGTGCGGTGTACCTGGAGGTTATAGTAGTAGCAGTCGAAATCAACCTCGTATTAGGTAAGCACAAACTCATCCCAATTGTCGATTCCACCAAATAAAAAAATATAAATAAACAAACAAACTTTTATAGGTTGAATAATCATACAATAATTGTTAAGATTCCAGTTATGTTAATTCATTTTATTGTACATTAATGTGCATTTTTTATTTCTTAATGAACTCAATTATATTTTCTATAATTTCTCATACAACAATTGCTGATGTGAAACATGGTTTACTATTGGATAAATTTTTAACTTTATTATTTCTATATTATAGAAATTTAATACTAGATGTAATAACTATTTATTCATTATCAAATTGTTAAGTGTATTTGACAATCTTTTCCAAAGACAAAGTATTGAACTACTGCAACATTAATCTCCATGGGAGGAACATTGTTTTATAGAATCTTTTCTATAACTTATTTTGGAGTGGCGTTAAAGTTATAAAGACACTAAAGAGTGTTGTTAGCCATTGTTCCTACACAACAAAAAAACAACGTGTTTTAATAAGTGTAAATTGTCCAACGTGGTCTCATAATTAGTTCAATCTTGGAAATGAACCTAAATGATATTAAGGTATTGGATTTGAAGTTTTTGTCGATATCTATTAGAATGTGTTATTTGTTTATTGACGAGTAGTTATGGAAACTTCTTCCAAAAACCATATTTATGAAGTGGAACTTTACCCACTTTAAGGGAAAAAGGAAAAATCGTGTTGATTGGAAGTTTAAAAAACACATTCTCGTTAATATTAACTTACTTATTGAAGATAATTATGATCATCCATCAAAATGTAAAATGTAAGATAATTGAAGAGTTTAAGGAGAAAAATGACTATGTATAACTAATAGTTATGTTGTAGGTGATTGATCACGTCATTTCCCAATTATAGATCATAGATGTTGCTAATAATATTTGGTTGGATAATATTATAGAACCTATATGAAACTTGTAACTAGAAAATGTGCTCCATATGTACAACTAGTTGTAAGAACTGAATACAAATGATAGTAATCTAATTAAATATTATCCACAATTAAATATTATCGAGTGCATAATCAAAACTTAAGTGAATGTGATTAGGTTATAAGTTGATGATATAATAAAAATATTATTATCGAGTGCATAATCAAAACATAAGTGAATGTGATTAGGTTATAAGTTGATGATATAATAAAAATATAAAATATTTAGTAAAAATAATTATTAATGAATTTATTAAAACTTTTCATTTATATACTTAAATATAATAAATAAATCTTTTAAGATGAATCTCTATAAACTTAACATAATTTTACTAATTTTACTCAAAGAAAATGAACACAAGAAAAGGTTCAAAGGGGTAGGGTAAGTGCCACCTATGTGGAGAACCTCCCACGGATGGTTGGAACATCTTCCGTCTCTAACAACATGCATCACCATAGATTTTCAACTCGATGGCAAGATCACACTAGCTTACTTGGCCTGAACTACGCCTTACTCTTATATTTGTTTATTACTTAACAATTTATGTTTGCATCTTGTACTTAGAACATCAAACAAGTAAAGAACACATCCATACATAGTAAAAATGAATATGCAAAGTGGGCGGACAAACTGGCCTAACAACCATTTTTAATTACAAAGGAAGAAGTGTGTCAAGTCTTCAACTCATGCCACATTGAAGATATTATTACAAGGAGATTATGCTCAATTTTACACAAGAACATGTGTATCCTCCATCAGCTTACAAAACCCTTGATGCCATTGATCGAAACAATTGACAAATGACTTAAAACTTTGCTTCATGCTTCAAGCCTGCAATTCATACTTTCCTCGCCTCAATCTATGTGACCTGCAACACCCAACTTCACCACCAAATTCTTCTCATCCTATAACTTCCTTCGTTTAAAGAAACGTTCACTCTCTTCTTCTCTTCAGTGCAGAATCCCCAAGGAGGCACAAGTCCCCCACCAGAGTGAACTTGGCCCCTTAGGAGGAGCTCCCATTCTCTACCTCAAACACTGCCCCAGACCCTCGGTCCTATGATTGTGAAGGATAAATGTGACTTGCCTCCTTGCCTTCGTTTTGTCTCCTCCTTGGCTTATATAGGTGCCCAACTCCCCAAAATGGTGTGTCCTTTGCCTCAGAGTTGACACGTTGTTTCAAAACTTATCCAAAAAACCTTGGACGACCTTTGTATAAAGCTACATGCATTCCTTATATGATTCGACCGACTCACCTAAGCATTCCCTCCTCTCCTCTAGCCGACTCTTTATTTTTATCAGGTGCCTAATTCATTCCCACAATCAATTTTCAGGTCGATGATATTCAATTGATGGCTAGTGTATGATGCACGACACCTTGGTCAAGCTCCACTTAGCGCATCGATCTCCCAAGGTGACCGAGCTCACCCAATACAAGTTTGCCTTCATTCATTGGTTGCACTGGGTGCCGTATTCGCCAAACCGTTCAACTGACACCCCTTCCATTCTAAACAATTCATCATTTCAATGATGCACCTATTTCTTTTTTTGGTGGAGCTCCCACCTTCTACCCATGTCTTTTGTTAAGCTTGCACCTAACTTAGACTGTAATTCGTATTTGGGTGGAGTTGTTACTTGGCATGATGCACGCCCAAAGAACCCCAACTCTCCCATTTATGAATACTCTTGTGTCCTCATTCGCATCGATCATCCTGCATACTCGATGTTGCCTACCTTGGTATGCGGTGGAAGTGCATGTACTTGGTATCGATGCCCCAAGCTTTACATCCTCCCCCATTCCAAGTTTTTTCCTCCCTCGAAAACATCCATAGAAATATTTCATATCCAAGCCTCTACATGAACTCATGCCTCCATCACAACTTCTCCTGGAAACCCCAAGTTTTCATGCCGAAACATAAACTCCAAATTATTCCTTAGTCGAAACTTCAAGTTTCCTGTGAAGTGGAAACCCCAACTTTCCACAACACCTACGATCATCCACAACTTCAAGCAACCATCCAAACTATAAAAAGTCATGGTTGAACCAACCTGCCTCTTCCCCAAATCTGCCTACAATGTAATCTAAGTTTCCTCTATTATTGTGTCAATAACTCTCTGCCCCATTGTGATCACAACAATTGTCGCAACCTCAACCAAAAAATGAAAATTTTCTAAGTGTTGAATTGTTTTTGTTGAACTGTTGCACCCATAATCCAACTAAACTCTATCATGTCACCATATGCAGTTAACCCCAACATTCCTAACAAGTTGGGTAGCTAATCCCACTTCACATCCTACTCATGAGCATGTCGTTGCACAATTGAACAAAGTTGTTTTTTCCTATGTGCTCGTCACTCCATCCAAACCAAAAACACCAAGGAAAGATCACACTTTTCTCCTATTTCTTCTATCATCTAACTTCATCAAGAAGTTCCTTCGCATCAACCAAGTATTGTATGAACAAACCACTATACATCTGATGTTTAGCCCAAGAAATCTCGCCAAGGAAAACTCCCTTTCCCTATTGTGTTGCGATGTCTCTCCAAAACAAAGTCTTCCTTCTAACTTCCTAATTTCATCACTTACTATGACTGTGAAAGTTGTTGTCACTTCCTCCCATCATCACACCTAACTCATCTAATATCTAAGCTATTCAAAAAGTCAACGAAATCACTACATGTCTACCACCCATGCGACCAATTGAATCTACTCTCTTGACTCATTCCACAAATTGTAGGGTCCTCGACACTACTTCATCACTATTTCAACCATACCCTCCATGACGCCATGGTTCATTGATAAGTTTTCCCAAGTCAAGTGTGATCTTGGCTTCATCAGTCAATATCCCATATTCTTCGCTACCTGTCTATGAAATGCACCAAGTGCACAACTCTCGCACATCTAATAGTTGTCACCACACTACTACTTCATTCGTGTTGGATTTCAACCTATATGTGTGATACTCTAATATGTATAAGTGAAAATTTACCC
This sequence comes from Picea abies, assembly GCA_900067695.1. Taxonomy (NCBI): domain Eukaryota; kingdom Viridiplantae; phylum Streptophyta; class Pinopsida; order Pinales; family Pinaceae; genus Picea; species Picea abies. Next base: position 8,952 of record CBVK0100603350.1, on the reverse strand, counting down.
CCATAGGTGTCCCAACATACTGTCCAAATTGCTCCACAAAAAATGAGTGACCACAACTCTCATTTGTCTCTTGGAATGAGCCAACTCGTTTCTTCCCCAAGTCATTTCATCCTTTGGATTTCTGTTGCGACAATCAAGTCATCACATGACAGCTCAATAAAAATGGCTAAGGAACCCATGCTTAAAGGCACCTCACCCAACCTCTCAAATGAAGCATAGGTCTCACTATCTCCTTTGTTGCAACAATCCCTTCAATGCCCCTCATAAAATATATAGACAACATTCCAACTTGTCCCCATATATGCAACCAAATATTCCTAAGTCCACTTTTTGAATTCTCCCAAGGAGGTTGCCCCAAGTCCCCATATTTATCTACGCACACTAGGGTGCTCTGAACTATTCCATGACTCTAATGAAGCTCACAACACTTGGAATTCCCCCATGACTGCGATGAAAACAAGTCATATTTGTTCTTCATTAAGATTTACCATCTCCCTCCAAGGAACCCATCCCAACAACTTAGAATATGTGAAGAACTCAAAATGATTGTGCTCCTTTGTGACATCTCTAACAACCTCATGGTTCAATTTATCATACTATCATAGGTCTGCAACTCATCCCAACCCACCAGGTATGATTACAAAAAAAAACCTCCCTGCTACAACTTAGGATCAAGTTCTTCCCCATCAAAATTTTGGGTTAAGTAAAAAACAAAGATGTATCTAAGTCACCACACTCCCACCAAATTCCCCATCCTTACCTTAGTTGTCTTTATCACCAAGGAACCCAGCTCCATGAGACACTCTGTCAACTAAATTTGTCACTGCAACCCAAGGTTTGCAACAACATGACCCAACAATTGCATATAGAAAAAACCAAGATAAACATGCCTCCGAAAGGTGCATCCAAACTGTCCACCTGAAGTATCCAACTCATCTATGTGATATGCCAAACTATGTGTAAGTCACCTTCTGCATTGTTTGTCATCTTCGTGCCTTCACTGCTTCCACAACAAGACACCATGCACTCACCGCTTGACTGTTAAATCATCTTGTTGTTAACCAACTTATGTAACTATGCATAGAGTCACCTTGTTCGAAGGTTGTGATCAGTGTCTGCAACCCAACTAAATCAACTGACTGTTAAATCATCTTGTTGTTAACCAACTTATGTAACTATGCATAGAGTCACCTTGTTCGAAGGTTGTGATCAGTGTCTGCAACCCAACTAAATCAACTATTGTTCTTGGTGAATGTATGTCACAAAGCTATCATGGTCAAAATGTGCTCAACAACTTCCCTGTGACCCAAATTGTTCTATGATATATCATGTCATGACAGTGAAAAATATCACCAAATTGTCCACCAAACCAACTTCCACAGTTTGTTGTGATGCGCGATCCATTTCATGCTCTAATACCACCTGTCATGACGATGATAATGGTGAAGAGCTCACAATTTTCTCAATGAAATGAACCCAAACTATCCCTTGCTTGGTTTTCTGAGTTCTACAATGTGATACCACCTATAACGCTAGTGGAGAACCTTGGGTGGATGACCGAGACATCCACCATGTCTGACGACATGCGGAATCACATCTCTTCAACTCAGCGACAAGACCACACTATTTTACATGGCCCAGATTATTCCTTACTCTTATATTTGTTTACTACTTAATAGTTTATGTTTGCATATTGTACTTAGAACATCCAACAAGTAACGAGCACATCCATACATAGTAAAAACGAATATGCAAAGTGGGCATCCAAACCGACCGGACACCCGATTTTTATTACAAAGGAAGAAGTGTGTCAAGTCTTCAACTCGTGTCACACCAAAGATATTATTACAAGGAGATTTCCCTCATGTCTACAAAAGAACCTGTGCGAAACACAATAGATCGACTTCCTTTGCCACCTCTCAAAATCCTTTGTGACATTGATAGAAACACATGACAAATGATTTCAAACTTCACTTCATGCTTCAATCCTGCAGTTCATACTACCCTTGCCTCAATCTGTGTGACCTGCAACACCCAACTTCACCACCGAAGTTTTCTCATCCTGCAACTTCCTTGGCTTCAAGAAATTTTTTCCCTGTTTTTCTCTTTGGTGTAGACTCCCCAAGGCAACACAAGTCATCGAACAAGGAAAAATTATCCCCTTAGGAGGATCTCTCCCTCTCTACCTTAGATGCTACCTCAGACCCTCAGTATTCTGATTGTGAAGGGTGAATGGCACTTGCCTTCTTGTATTCATTTTGGTTTCCTCCTTGGCATATATAGGTTCCCAACTCTCCAAATCGGTGCATCCTTTTCCTTAGAGTCGTCCCATCATTTGGAAACTTGTCCACATAGCCTTGACTAATCTTCATCTAAAGGTGCATGTGTTCTCTAGGTGAGTCGACTGACTCACCTAAGGGTGCCCTCCTCTTCTCTAGTTGACTTTTCTTTTTGCTCGAGCACACAAGTCATTCCCACAACTGATTGTCAACCTGCAATATTCCCACAACTAATGTATATTGCATGACACCTTGGTTAATATCCTCTTGGCGCATCGGGAAAGGTGACTAAGCTCGCCCAATAAAAGTCTTCATTTGTTCGTTTTCTGGACCAGGTTCTTTGTCTGTCAAACTATGCCCCTTCTGTTCCAACCAATTCATTGTTTTGGTGATGCACTCATTTCTTCATTTGGTGGAGTTCCCACCTTCTACCCATGTCTTTTGTTAAGCCCGTGCCTAACTTAGACCATAAGTCATGTTCGGATGGAGTCATTTCTTGGCATGATGCGTGCCCAAGGAACCCCAACTCTCCTCTATATGAAATCTCTTGTCTCCACATTCACACTGAGCATCCTACTTGCTTGATGTTATTCACCTTGGTCTATGGTGGATGGAAATGTATTTACTTAGTCTCTATGCCCAAGCCTTACAATAATCCTTCCATAATAAATAAATCTTTTAAAATGAATTTCTATAAGCTTAACATAATTTTACTAATTTTACTCGAAGAATACAAACATAAGAAAAATTTCAAAGGGGTAGAGTAATCCTTGTGAAAACAATAGAGAAAATAAGGCATTAGAAATAGAAAAATATGTAACCCTAGGATACCACATAAAAAGATCAAAAGAACATAAACGAATTTACATTCTGCTCATGTGCCAAGGGATGGAATATTGCACACGTTTGTTTTTAAAGAGATGATGAATAAAGGGTGTGTTGCTTTTAATAACCTTAAGAAAAAATCTTTATAAAATAATTATACATTGATTCAAGCGCTACTAAACACATGATTAGTAGGAAAGATTAGCTAGGAAATTTAGCGACATCAAATTTGGAGATAGAAGGGCCATGTAGATCAAAGAGGGGATATCCATGTTTCGCTCAGATACAATAATAATACATTTTATGTCTCTAGAAGGCATTTGTATATGTATCACATGAAAGTTGGGGTGAATATATAACTCAATTATCGAAGATCCCTCGTGATGTATAATTAGAATAATTTTTACATAATAACACAAGGATATGAGAAAGATGAATGGCACTAATTTAATTCGATGGTTGGTGGAGAGTGTTTAATAATATTAGGTTATCGAAGCATAGATGCATATAAAATAATCAACTCCAAGAAATTAAGTTATACAATTTAGGTGAAAATTATGAAATATAAGGTTTATTTAATTGATTAATTTGACAACATTGTAAGTTAGAAAATAGAGGGAACACATAAAATACATAGAAGAGAAAAATAAATAGCACTGAAGAAATTCAAATGGTATAAAAATACTATTGAAGGTTGTAATATATAGGTAGATAGTGTTTATGGGTTGAAGATCAAAACAAAAACATAGGAAAAAAGGTTATATAAGGATAATGTCAATGTCGGTCAATGAAACGTGTGTAGTCGAACCAATCTATAGTGAACATTGTGATCAAAAGTGATGTTATGAGTGCAGGGAACTGTAAAGATTATGTAGATAAATAAGAATGTCATAAAGCTATGTCTATAGATACATATATAATATAGAATAATCATATATGTGATATAGTAGAACCACTTAAAGGGAGAAAGGAAATTTAATGTATAAGATAAAATATGTCAAATATATGGATAAGTATAAGGAGAGATTAGAAGATTAGGAAAATACACAAAAATAATGGATCAAATGTATGGATTTTTCTTTCAAATAGTATTCAATACAAACACCATATGAATTGTGTTGTGTTAACTGTGGTAGAATCATTGAACGAGTATATTAATGAGTTTTATATGGAATATCCATAAGGGTTCATACGAGAAGAAAAATGTTTTTAAAAAAGTGGAGAAGGCATTTTGAGGCTTGAAACATGCAAGGATATCACATTCACACAATATTAATGAAAACTTCACCTAATGAGTAAAGTTCAAACATAAATCTATATATGAAGAACATTAAGAGTGGTGAGTTACTCTTGATGATTAATTAAAATGAAACTATAGAATCAATGAAAAATGATTTGAGGAAATATTAAATGTTGTCATTTGAAATGACGTGACTTTGGGTTTCATATTGTTACCTTGGCATTGATGTTTAGTAAACATTAGTTATTTCAATAATGTACTCTGGAAATTTTGAGTGCAAGATTGAAATTTTATCGAAAATGATGTAGGAGCATCATAGATGATTTGATGGTACCCATTAAAAGAATGTTTAGGAAGTGGATTGATAAAATATTTAACGAAGCAATGAATGGAGTATGAACTTAGATGGCATGGTAGATACATGGAAATAGTAAGTATTACATGGAAAGTGATGAGGTGGATGGATAAGATAATGTGGACATGGATGAATGGTGAATAATAGACATGTGGGGAACAATGGAATGGGTAGATTATGATATGGTAAATTCCAAAAAAATAGATAGAAAAAGACAAAACCTTTGTATTGACGATTTATTAGATTGACCCTAGATCTAATTGGGTAATCTCTTCTACAAATTGACAATATTAGATATTAGGTCTTAGTATTGGGGTTTTGATGGAGTCATCCTAACTCCATGTTGAGAGAGGAATGAGAAAGGCCCAAAGGAATTGTTGTATCCCTAAAGAACTAAGGATTACATGCATATATCCCAAGACAATGATTAGGGTAATCCCCATGATAGTATAAAAGATGTATTCAATAGAATTAATTCATAAATGAAATAATCAGAGAGATCTTGATACAATAACTTTCCCTTTGGTATTTCTACTTAAATCCTTTTTTTAAATGTGTATGTATTTATGTATTGTGTTGATGTTATTGTTTTGAGTAATTTATATTCTATTTACATTCATGATTATATGCAATTTATGTGTGTTGTATGGCTATGCGTGAATGTCCATTCCAACATGTGAATTCAATAATTCTATGATGGGGGATAATTTCATCGTCCTCTTGCACCAGGTGGTATCATACTTGGGTACCACTTTAGGACATGAGAGATGACAACACAAGAAATAAAAACTAGTAGATGGAATGATGAAAACAAAATTGAGAAGAAGATGAAGGAAAGGTGGAAGATGATCATGCCCATGATATTAATGAAGTATTGGAGAGGAAGAATTGAAATTAAGAAGATGAAGAACTAAATTGAAGATAAAAATGTTGTAATATAAGATAGTGAATTTAAATATGGTAGTGAATATGAAGAAATATGCAAGAGATGCATTAAAAACAAAAGTGAGAGATGTTGCATGAAGATAAAGAATGTTGAAGGTAATTTTGTTTTATGAATAAGTGAATATGTTGATAGAATGGCTAGTGAAGGGAATCTATATGTGGTTATGAATAATTGAGTCTATGAGACATGTAACATGTAGAGAATCTATATGTAGTTATGAATAATTGAGTCTATGAGACATGTAACATGTAGAGTAGGTATCTCCATATTGTGTGCTTTCAATCAAGAGTGGATGGCTACATCGAAGGAATTTTGTAGATTGCATGAAAAAGGTTAGAGGAATGTCATTATGGGGACATCATTGAATTTTGGTCACGTGGTAAATGCATGGTTGAGAAAAATACAAGTAGTGCTTGTGGTGATCATGAAAGATTAAAGACAACACTAGATAAATTATGTTTCCTATATTGTAGTAAACCAAGAGTGATCAAGAGTGCATAGTCAATGAAGAAACACTGAAAGAGGTTGAATTTGATCATAATTTACCTCATAAGAATGATGGCATACTTTTCTTTATAACCTGGGGATTTTGATGAAAGTCATCTACTATTTGATGATACCCTTACAATCAATTTTTGGGTGATGGATGGATGAAGTTTTTTGTGAAGAAAGGAATTGAGTATGGACTTGATGATGTGGTAGATATGTTGAGATGGTGAGGATGACATGGAAAGTGACAAGGTGGATGGATGAGATGACATGGTTTCATATGAATGGTGGATAGTGGAAACATGGTGAATGATGGTTGGATGGGAAAATTATGATATGGAGAGGCACAAGAAATGTCCATTGGAAAACAAATCCTTTGTACTAGTGATTAATTAGATGGAACATAGATCTATTATACAATTCTTCTTAGTACCAGGGTTTAATGGATTCATCCCAAATCCATGTTGGGAAAGGAACTAGGAAGGACAAGAGGCACTACTGCATCCCTAAAATTTGAGGATTTCATATTTCTATGCCAAGATAACCATTAGGGTAATCCCATGTAACCTTAGCTCTCCACTGGGGTCATCCCTCATAGGTTTTGGTTGTACTATATAGGGTGTAATCACTCTTGGAGATTGATTTCACTTTCTAGGGTAAACCCATACTACACCTAATTGTATAACATAAGATTATGAAAGTGAAGAAAAGAAAAGTAATGTGAAGGTAGAATGGGACATGAATACCATGGATCAATAAAATGGTGCTATGTGGCAAGAGATAATAAGACATAACATGTGTGTTTAAGTAAAAAAGATGAATGCCAAGTAAATAAAAGTTTTGAGGATGCCATAGACATGACGAAAATAATGATTTAAAGTTTATAAACATGACGAAAATAATAATTTAAAGTTTAAATGAGTAGTTCAAAAGACAATGAAAATTTGAAAGAACAAATTTCCATGAAGGTAAGTATAATATATCATAAAATAAATGCAACAATTAAGCAAAAGAATTAAGGGGATTTTAAAGATGAATATTATGAGTGAAAGCTACCATAACTTACGACTTGAAATCCTTAGTAAACTTTGTACTAATAGACATGTAGAAAATACAAAGAAGACCAAGAGCCTTATACTTATAATGTCTATATAAATGAAAAAGAAAAACAAAACAAAGATTGATCCTTATATTTATAATGTCTCTATAAATGAAAAAGAAAAACAAAACAAAGATTGATCATTGAGATGGTTTTTCCCTTCCACAATTTCCACTTAGTATGAATCACAATTTCCACTTAGTATGAATCACAATTTCCACTTAGTATGAATCACAATTTCCACTTAGTATGAATAATGTTGTGTGTACATTTATGTCTTTGTTATTAATTATTGTATATGTTATTCATATATAGCGTAGAGTGCATACACTAAGTGATTCTAATAACATAGGGGTCTCTTCCTCCTGCATTAGATAATTTAATGGATCGTGACATGAAGTTAACTAAGGATGAACTTTGGAATCTTATTAATACATCCTTCTATAAATAATTAGGGATATTTTAAATTTGAATTCAATCATAGCTAAACATCACATCATTTTTTTCTTGTGATAGTGTTAAGGTACATATTGTTGGGCCAAAATTAAGTCATCGGAAGGTTGTTGCGCTAAGTTAATAACACACCAAAGAAAAAACAAATTAATGATTGTAACATAGGAATCGAATGCATAATGATTGTAACAGAGGGATCGAAGTCATTTGGTTACGCTTTCACATTGGATAAACAATGAGTAAATGAAGAAATACGAATAGAGAACTAGTGTTATCTTCAAAAGACACAAGATGCAAAAGATCATTAAATTTATCTTGTGGAAAATGTGGGGGCATTATTGGAACTTTGCGGAATGTGGGGGGCATTATTGGAACTTTGTAGGATAGATAAGCTATGTTATTATGTGAAATTTAATTGGAAAGGAAGTTATTATTTCATATAAGTATATTAAAGTATATGTTTATTATCTAGGTTAAGGAAGGAAAATTTTAGTTATAATATTGGAATATAATAAATTAGTTAAAATATATCTTTGGTAAATTTTCAAAGAAAGATAAATTTCAGAATTCTAAGGAATTAATGAGCACTTGCACAAAGTTGATGGTTTAAAAAGTGGCAATGGAGTGAACAGGAATGTGCACACACATAAACACATTTGTGTTCTTAGAAACGTGAACACATTCATGATCATGTAGCCTTTGCATTCCCCAAACCACCACACAGGCTTGCGAATTGAGTGCCAAGCCACTATTTTCAAGCACATGTGCATGTTCCTAAGCATGTGCTCATTCTTAAGAGTATGCATGCTTCTAAGTGTGCACATTCTCTTGTGTTGTTTAATTGGAAAACAACACATGGCTATTTCCATTGTTACTTAACCACACAATGTATTTTGCAAATGAATGTGCCATTTGAGGATGCATTGTAGGACTATTTGAGTGTTGACCTTGAATTTTTGTATTTCATAATTTTTTTAAATTAAAAAAAAAAAAAAAAAAAATAGTTTTCCCTCTTTAAATGCAACATAATTAAATCACATGGAGCATGCACCTAAAGAAAACCCATACCCATCATCACCAAATGAAAATAGACCAAACCACAACCTAGAAACAAAAAATGAAAACTTTGAAATTGATATAGGTATTAGGTCATTAAGATCTATAATATAAGATTTAAGAAACACTAGAGAATCATGTGTAAAAATTATCACACAAGAATCTAGTTGCAAAGAAGAAACTAAATTGCTAAGCACAATAATCTAGTTG
>CBVK0100603349.1:0-16887 GCA_900067695.1 Picea abies | reverse complement strand
TGCTGAACCGCTCTTCCGATCTCACAGCCTTGAGTATGATTTATGTTTCATCATATTACTTATGGATGATGATCTAGTAAATGGCCTCCTAAATCTTGTCTTAGTTGTTGCAGTAGGTGAAGGAAAATGCAGTTTTCTCCCCTTTTTGGTTGTGGATTTGGTTTATGAGGGAAACTCCTCTAGTTCAAGTGTAGTATAAGGTGAAAATTGTCTTCGTGTGGAGTGATGGACTTCCCTCTCTTCTTCATCCATTTACTTAGGAACTTCTTTGTCTTGGGTAATAGGTTTTCTCTTTCTCTTTTTTCTTGTTTCTATTTGGGAAACACTACTAGCTGGAGAAGGGCTCTGCACCATAGATTGAGGGGTGGAGGGTACATCTAGCTGCATACCAGTAGAGAAAATGAATTGTTCCCAAGTGAGGTTTCGTTTCTTCAATTCTTCCATAACAAGAATCTTGATTAACCCATAGTGGAAAACACTAGTGTCCACAGCCTTGGATTTGGATTGGACCCTATAAGTCATCTTTCCCATACTTCTAAACTCATAAAAATGGATATTCATTAAATCATTGCCTGTGAAGTGTAGCAAGAACCTTATGTGATAATGGTATATCATGTTGAATCTACCGTCACATGTACAATACCTTTGAGTTATTTTCAACATTTTATCAAAACCCTCAACCAAGTAGCTCCTAGGCACTCCCTTCGACAAATTATGTTTCTGATAATCTGGCTTGAGAAAATCCTTAGAAAAGGCTACATTGAGGGTCATACATTTGAACCAACTCTAACCATTGTTGGGTATCTCAGTGGTTGTTGCAATGGTGGCCTCACATACCTCAAAATCAAGGGTTACTACCTTGGTTTTACTGCCATCAAAGTTTAAAGAAAAATCCATCGCTACTTCAAGTTGTGCACTCTACATGTTTTGACAAAAATATAGGAAACCAACCCTTTGGAAAACCTCCCTTATCATAGGATCAACAAAAAATAGGTGCATGTCAGAAGGCTCAGTTATGACCACACTACCACCCTTGAGAGATTTCTTTTGTTGGGGTGTATCCATTGATAGAAGCAGGATGTCAAGTACTGTAATGATATGAAAGGTAAGGAAAAAAAACAAAGGAAACAATATCTAAGTTTTGAAAAGAGATCCTTAATTGGTCTTTCAGGGCTTTCCTCCAATTCACTTCTAAATTAATAAGAGACTCGTTTGATGGCTAAAAAAAGGGGGGGAAATGTCCTCTAAGAAATGATAGGTAGGGAGACTGTATTGTCAAATTTTATGCTGAAATCAAGCCACCATATAGGTTCATCTTTGTTCTAAGGAAAAATCTCGTAAAATTTCATTACAAATAGACTTTGGGATGAAAAGTATATAATAACATAGTGAATAAGGAAATCTAATGTTGGAGTTATGGGCATAGAAGATGGCATTGTTTTGACACAGAATTTGAAATGATGGAACATGGGATCTGTAGCACAACTTAACAATGGTTTTTGTAGCGTAGTGTGGATAGCATGGGCCAAGAGGATAAATGAGAATTCAAAGATCTAAATAAAATTGACTCAATTTCAGTGGAGTGAAATTTTAGTATGCATATGGATAAGAAGTCTGTGGCATCAGAGGTAAGGTGTTGGTAGGTGGAAGAAAACACAGTTAGCAGTGTCAGGTGCTACGAAAAGATAAACAAAACCTTTAATTGATCTTCAAAAAATCTCAGATGGCTTAAGAAGTACCTGGAAACCGAAACTTGATCATTGATGATATTCAAGAAGACTGGAGTCATTTCCAATCATCTCAGTCTCCAATTCACCTCGATCAACTAGTTCTGTAGCATAATATGTAGTGTTGTCTGGACTAGTAGTTTTTTGCAACACCGATCTAGGAGAAGTATTTCAAATTTGATAAATAGTTAGAATTTCATAAATGAGAAAATCACGATATCCCTTCTGATGAAAGGGTGATGAAAACAAGGAAACTATATGACAACAACTCCATAATTGCCAATGATGTTAAATAAGGAGAGCGTACCAATATGCACTATGAAAACAACTAGTGGTTTGGCAACGTACTTGGCAAGGTTTTATTTGACTCCCTAACGGGAAAATGGACAGGGTGGAGAGGTTCAAACAAATGAATGGATGGAGTGACTTGTCAGGTTTGTGAAGTCATGGGGTTGATAGTGCTAGCTGTCAAATCAAGTGATGAGTTAAGGATATAAACCATAAAATGAGCCAAGGGTAAAAACCATAGTATGGGTCAAAGATGTGAGCTAGGTTCCATCCTTTTATTTGTTTAAGCTATCCTAAGAAAATCGTAAAGAGAAAATAAAAAATAAATGTAAAAGAGACTAATGGGTAAAAATTAAAACCTAAGGAGAAAATTTGACCCATGACAACTTCATGTGATAACAAGAGTCATAACCAAAATTTGCATAGATAAAATCACTTATAATCCATATGAATGTATAAGCATCAATCTCTAGCCTCTTTCTCTATCCAATTCTAAATGAGTGTGGTGGATGACTCTCTTCCCAACCAATATCTAAGTCAACAAAATTGAGAGCCTTTGAGTCCTCAACTAACTAACTATTCCATCTTCTTTTTATTCCCTCTAAATATTTTCCAAGCCACATTCTCTTCTCCATTTTCATTAAATAGTTATTGTTCATATCCATCCATTAAAAAATCCACAAACATAGACTACACTTGTCATCAAGAAGATAAATATCAATATTGCAACTTTTAACATTTTGGTTGTCTAGATTTTCCTTAAATTCAAGTTTAGTAATTTCTCTCATGTTTACATTTTCTTCTTTTATAATAAATTAGTTATGTGTTATCATTATTATTATTTTTTACTATCCTTATTACTTTATTTATTATTACTCATTGTTATTTTAATACCACTTATTTATTTTTCTAATCAAGTATTTATTACTTATTATTACTTTAATTCAAAATATAGGATATTCCAATGCATTTGGTGCAACAAAAAAGCATGCATACATGGGACAATGTATGGGATGGAGTGTAGATCTACATTCCCCATAGAATTTTTTTTTTATAAATCTATTGGATGTGGAGGAATTCTAACTCAACACTTTGTGTTCAACAATCTGAAAGAAAAATACACAAAGCTAATTTTAGCATACACAGCATGAGACATGATCACCTGCACATAAATATTCTTGTATAATATAAGGAGGTGGCCTTGAGACATAAAATGAAACAAACTACCTTGTAGACAACATGGCCACCCAAGGTATTGACATGTGTATCCTTTGACCAATGAAAATATTCCATATGTCTTGGTAAGAAAATCCAAAATTACTTAAATTGTGTCCTAGAATTTGAAATAATAGGAAAAAAATGATAAGGAATTTGAAATAATAGGAAAAAAATGCTAAGGAACTATAACTGCCTCTAGAAACATCGTTGGGAGGATGTTGGCTTTCTTCATACCTATGAATATGAATAGAGTTAAAAGAGGAAAAATGATTTTGATTAGACTTGGTTGGTTTATTATTAACCAATTTAAATAAAATAAATAAATGATTTGAAAACTAGTGTTTCACATGCCAATATACATAGTTTGTAAAGATGGAGAGAATATATTGGATAGAAAAAGATTGAATAGTTAGATTGAATAGTCCGTGGGAGAATTATGTGTCCTTGTTCTCACTTTAATTTTCATTCCTCAAGTTCTTTAATCCAGTGAACATTGTAACCATGAAAACACCAATAACAAGAAGAGCCACAAAGGGCAACAATTCCTTGCCTTTAGGGACCTGCTTTTAGTTAGGTATGGCGGTTTGTCAAATTTTGATTCATGTCATCTGAAGCCAACTAAGAATGCTTTTCATCTTGTTGGTGATAAATTGTGAAGCAAGAAATGCAGAGAGAGAAGAACAGAGTAGAAAACAATATTTAGTATATTGAGAATGTAAGGAGAAAGTACAATGAGAAGAGTTAACGAAGAAGTAATGTGTAAAAGGAAAATAGCTAAGCTAAATAGGCTCAAGCAAAACAAGAAATGAAAGTACAGCTAGCCAGGATAGCTGGTAGTGTACAGTCAGACTGTTGAGGTTACATTATATTTAACACTCCCTCTTAAACTCAACAATAACAAACATCAGCACTGATTATGCCCAGGTGTTGTCTTTGAAAATCAAAAATAGATTTTCCCAATGGCTTTGTGAAGATATCTGTGAGATGATCTCGAGAACCACATAATTGAAGTGCAATATCACCAGTATTGACTAGATCACTCATGAAGTGAAAACGAGTGTCAATGTGTTTGCTTTTCTTGTGAAACACATGATTTTTGGATAGAGCTATTGCTGAAGTATTGTCACAGAAAATAGGAGTTGGATCCTTTTCTGTATGTGACATATCTTTCAATATTCTTCTCAGCCACACATCTTCACAAGAAGATGAGGTAGCAGTGACATACTCTGCCTCTACAGAAGATATTGAGACAATTGGTCACTTCTTTGATGCCCATGAAATCAGGTTCGAGACCAGGTGAAAAGCATGTCTTGAGGTGCTTTTCCTGTCATCTAGGCTACCTGCAAAATCACTGTCTGTGTAACCAGAAAGTTGATTACTATTAGATTTAGTGTACCATAAGCCAAAATTGAGAGTTCCTGCAATATATCTCAGAATCCGTTTCTCCATTTTTCAGTGAGAATCTTTGGGAGATTCCATGAATCTGGAAACAAGGCTAGCTGGATACATAATATCAGGCCTAGTTGTTGTAAGATACAACAAACTGCCTACTAAACTTTTGTACAGGGTAGGGTCCAATGTAAGGCCTTCATCTTTCTTGCTCAATTTTGTGCCTAGAGGTATAGGGGTTTCTGCTGGATTTCATTCTTCCATGCATAATCTTTTGATGATGTCTGCTGCATACTTTTTCTGACAGACAAAAATTCCTTTGGTTGATTGATCAACCTCAATCCCCAAAAAATATTTCATGATGCCAAGATCTGTCATCTCAAACTCAGATTGCATGGCATGTTTAAAATTGGTTAAGTCAAGATTTCCAGTATATATCATGTCATCAACATATAAACATACAATTAAAATTTTACCATGCTGATCAGTTTTGGTGTAAAGAGTTGGCTTATTTTGACTTCTGTTGAAACCACTTTTGATCAGATAAGTGTCAATTCTATTGTACCAAGATCTTGGAGCTTGCTTTAAGCCATATACGGCTTTCTTCAATCGATATACTTTGGCTGGCTGCTCTTGGACTTCAAATGCAGGTGGCTGATCGACATAAACTTCTTCTTCTAAGAAATCATTCAGGAAAGCGGACTTGACATCCATCTAGTATACTTGTCATTTATGTTAGCTGCTATGGCTAATAGAGTTCTTACAGTTTCTAATCTTGCTACTAGAGCAAAAGTTTCACCATAATCAGTACCAGGTTGTTCTGAGAATCCTTTGGCAACAAGTATTGCCTTGTGTTTTTCGATCTGCCCTTTTTCATTGAGTTTAGTTTTGTAAACCCACTTGACACCAATATTTTTCTTATGACTTGGAAAATCAACAAGATCCCATGTCTTTCTCTTCTCAATGGAGTCAATTTCTTGGTTCATGGCTTGAATCCAATGTGGCTCCTTAGCGGATTCCTTAAAAGATGTAGGTTGACATGACATTAAAGCAAAAAAGTTATGTTGTTCAAAATCATCCAACTGCTAATGGATTTCTCTCAAACTTTGAGTTCTCTGATTTTGAATTTCAGAGGATGAGTCTCTGTTGGAAGTTGGGTTATCCTGAGAGTTTTCAGATCATCCTTGTACCTGCAATATTGGAAGAATAGGTTGAGGTATTAACTATTCTGAATTTTCTATATTTTTCAGAACTTGGCAGCAATGGATTTTGACTGTCTAGTTGCTGATTTTCTGATTCATTCCATAATTGATTTTCCAGAAATTTTACATCTCTGCTAAGAATTAGTTTCTTGGAGATTGGATTGTAAAGCCTGTAGGCTTTAGATGTTTCTCTAGATCCTGTAAAGATACATTTCTCACTTCTATCATCCAATTTCTTCCTTAATTTGGAAGGTATGTGATCATATGCTATGCATCCAAATGTCCTTAGATGTGAAACAATTATCTTTGTCCCACTCCATGCTTCTTGAGGGACTTTCATATTTAGACTTGTGGTTGGAGATCTATTTGGGAGGTAAACTGAGCATGCTACTACTTCAACCCAAAAAATATTTGATAAACTTTTCTCTTTGAGAAGTGTTCTTGCCATATTCATTATTGTCTGATTTTTCCTTTCAGCCACTCCATTTTGTTGTGGAGTATACCTGGCTGTTGTTTGCATGATAATGCCTTGTGATTTGCAGAAATTTACAAATTCATTGGAGTTGTATTCTCCTCCTTCATCGGACCTGAGTGCTTTTATATATTTTCCACTCTGCTTTTCATCTTCTACTTTGAATTCCTTGAATTTTGCAAAAGTTTCAGACTTGTGTCTAAGAAAATAGATCCAGATTTTCCTGCTAAAATCATCAGTAATCATTAGAAAGTAAAAGCTACCACCTATTGACTTTGTTTGCATTGGTCCACATAGGTCAGTGTGAACTAGTTCAAGATGTTTTTTGGCTTGATTGGATGACTGTGGAAAACTACTTCTCTTATGTTTTCCAAGTATGCAAGACTCACATGGGGAATTTTGTTCTTTGAAGATGGGAAGACTTTTGACCATGGAGTGCTTCTGAAGAATACTTAGACTCTTAAAGGGTAGATATCCAAATCTTGTATGCCAAACCATTGTTTCATTAAAGGTGGATGAACTTTATGCATATGGTTGAATCAGATTTGCATTTTTGAGTGTAAGGGGAAGCATCCTATTTTGAGTCATGTGGATTTTAGAAATCAATTTTCTGCTTGGGATTCTGTCATATATCTTGCAAGATGCTCCCTCAAAGAGTACCTTATAGCCATGTTCAATGATCTGTCCTACACTTAGCAGATTATGTTTCAGATCTAGAGCATGATAGACATTGTTTATGTCTTTCTTTTCATTTTGTTTAGTAAGAATAGGTATAGTTCCTTTGCCTTGAACCTTGAATAAGGAATCATTTCCAAGTGTAATATCAGATGAGATTGAAGAATCAATGCATGAAAGTAAATATTTTTTACCTGTCATACGATTGCTGCATCCACTGTCTAGCAACCAAAGATCTTTAGGTTGTTCTTTAGACTTGTGACATGAGAGAAACATACCTTCTGAGGTTTTGCCTGTATGATTTGACACATGCGCTTTGCCTGAGAGATGATCTGCCTGCTTCTTTGGCATTCAGATTCATAGTGCCCATATTTTTTGTAGTAATAGCATTGTATGCTTGATTTTTCATTTGATCTTCTCCCTTTGCCTCTTTGAGGATGAAAATTCTGATTTTGGTGTTGTTGTCTGTGACCTTGAAAATTTTGATGCTGGCTCTGTTGTCTATTACCTCCATTCAAGTGTTGGTCACCTGTAGTACTCCCTTGTCCTTGGTGACCTCTGCCTCTTCCTCTGCCTCTCCCTCTACTGAAGGAGAATTGATTTTTGAAGGCATTGGCGATTTACTCATCTGTGAGATGCAAACTGGTCTCATGTGTCACCAGAGAACCAATTAGTTCATCTGTTGAAAAATGTGACAGATCCTTGGATTCAAGGATTGCTGTAACAACCATTTCGAATTTCTTTGGTAGACTTCCAAGGACTTTCTCAACAATGCATTGATCAGAAATGGCTTCGCCAGTCAATCTGATCTGGTTCACAATTCCCATGACTCTGGTCATGAACTGATCCACATTTTCAGACTCTGTCATTCTTAAAGTCTCGAATTGCATCCTCAAGGTCTACAGTTTGACTATTTTGACCCTATCATTTTCTTGGTAAACTGATTTAAGGATGTCCCAGGCCTGTTTTGAAGTACCAACACCTATGTTTTTTGAGAAAATCAAATCATCCACAGAATTTTGAATCTAGAATTTATCTTTATTTTCTCTGTTTCTCTGAGTTTCCTGAGCAGTTCTCTGTTGGTTTTCATGGCGGAAAGGTTTGCTAGATCTAGTTCCACATATCCAAGATCCACTGGATCCCAACACTCTTTTTCTTGCAAGAATGACCTCATTCGAAGAGACCAGAACTCATAGTTCTTTCCAAGAAGAATCATACCCTGAGTTGGTCCTAAATTGCTAGACGTCACCATATTTTAAAGAATTTGAACAAAACAGAAAAGAAATGTTTGGTTAGTTTTGTATTTACCTATCTCTTGTGCTTAAACCGGGTCTGCTAATTTCTTGTAGTGACCTCAGAACTCTATGATTCAAGATTTTACGAGTTTTGACTTCGCGATTCTGACTTCGAGACTTCGTTATACGAGTCCTCCAAAATCTTGTTTCTCCAACTTATGATTGCCAAAACACCGAAGAGATCTTAACGGCCTGGAATTTTCCCTTAGTCTTCGTTCAATGTGACCATGTGCCTAGATGTTAAAGCACTATCGGCGAAATGCCAAAATTTCCCTTTAGACAATTCAACAGTGTAGATCTTCCTGTGATCTGATGGTCAAGATCTTTTCAGGATTTTTGGATATCAGGTTTCGTGAATTCGTGAACCCTGATAATGAGCTCTTCTGACTCCTTAATTCCCCGATCTCCGAATTACTGAAATGTTGTGACTGGATTCAAGGATCAATGATCCTTGTTGATTTGAGATCAACGACTCAAATTATTTCAGAATTTTGCGTATCGGTATTTTGCGACTCTTGAGTTCATGATTTTGGGTTTTGGGACTTCCTGTTTCGCGATGTCAAGAACCTCTATCTTCTTGATCTCCCGATCTTCGAAATGACGATTTGCTGAAATGGAAAAGTGTCCTTCTCCTTTCAGAAAATCTCCCGAAATACTGGATTGTTGCCACACGTCTCCTTAAGATGGATGGTCCTCCTGCATTTTATGATTTCGCGACCTGCGACCCCCGGTGACACAAATCCTCTATCAACTTGAAATCCTGGTAGCCGAAATATCGACGGTTTCCTTGATATTTGACACGTGTCCCAATGAATGGACGACTATGATATTTTCTCTATTTCAGGACTTCTGCTGTGGAGTGTCCTAACCTTTTTCAACAAGACCTCCAATATCCCGAATGCCAAAATCCTGATGTGCTCACTCTTTTCAGAACTTTCACCTTCTTGTTCGTGAAGTCTTAACCCTCGTGCATCTCCTGATAGATCCAATGGTTGTCGGGTGTTTGCTCAAGATCTGATGGTTGTCAACTATTCTGAACAAGATCCGATGACTCATAATCTCTTCTTCCCTGCGCGCTCCAGAGGACTAAGCCTCGTGCACTTTCTAACAAATCTAATGGCTATCGTTCCTCTAAGCCAAATCTGATGGTTGAATGCCTTCTGTCATTGGTAGGCTCTCCTCGTCCTTACTAGAGTCGACTTGCACCTTAGGTATGTTCCCAGGGCCTATCTTACGGTTGCAACTACTCGTTCTTGGCCACTTTCAAAAGTTCTTTCCTGTTCTTGCAAAGAGTTTTCTCCTAAGGAAAGAAATTTGTGAATCTTTCATGAATTCTTTAAAGCTTTGCGTTCTCTGCAATAATATTTGACATATTTGTGAGATTTCCTGAAATTATTTAAATGATTCTACCTTCTGCAGGAATCTTTCACGAATTTGAACGAATTTCTTTGAATTCTTCAAATGTTCCTGCCCCCTACAACTCTTCTTCATGAATCTTTGACGAATTTGAATTTGTTCATGATTCTTTAGAGTTTCTCCTTCTGGAGTCTCTGCTTGCTCAATCTTTTAAGCGTATAACACTCTGCTTCCTCGCGTGAGCTTCCTACGAGGATCTTTTGAGAGTATTACGAACAACTCTCCAAGCCTTGTGAAAAGTCTGTGTCGCGTGCTCTTGTGATCCATGTAAGCTCTACACTGTGAGGATCGTGTTTCTCTCTAGCCTGTGTGAAGAGGCTTACTACTGCAGCTCTGATACCATGATAAATTGTGAAGAAAGAAATGCAGAGAGAAAAGAATAGAGTAGAAAACAATATTCAGTATATTGAGAATGTAAGGAGAAAGTACAATGAGAAGAGTTAACGAAGAAGCAATGTGCCAAAGGAAAATAGATGAACTAAATAGGCTCAAGAAAATCAAGAAATGAAAGTACTGCTGGCCAAGACAACTAGCAGTGTATAGTCAGACTGTTGAGGTTACATTATATTTAACAGTTGGATGGATCAAGGTAGCGGACCGAGGTTCAGCTAATGGTAAGAATTATTTTCATCTTGTTGGATGGATCAAAGTAGTGGACCGAGGTTCATCTAAGTATGCACCATTTCTTGTAGTTTAGTATGTTCTTTCTCTGGTTGAAGTTGTAAGGAGCTCCCACTAGTAGAACCATTGAAAGATAGGCCACCATAAAATGCAGGACATGGGAGAAACATAAAATCCAAACGATGCAGATAGATTTTTTACTCCCTGATAATCTTGATAAAAGTCATCATAAGTTTATGGAGTAGAAGACTTCCTGGCATTCTTCTTCATTAAAACACCTTCTCCTTTTGGCGACTCATCAGTTCTCTGAACCTCCTCCATATGTGGAGGTGCGATAGTAGCACTTGGAATTTTCCCTAAAAGCATCTCAAACTCTTTGTAATCTTGTTCCAGGCCACATTTCATATCAAGTCATAAAAAAATGTAAAACAAAGAAAGATACAACTAATGAAGTCAACTCTACAAGCTCCAAAGCTTCCACCAAAAAACCAAAAAACCAACATCGACAGTTCGATCCATGACCATAAAATTGGCAAACCCAGTTGGACTAGCTGACCCAGAAACACCACTCCACAACGAAAAAAAGAGATTCAATTTCATAGATCATGATTGATAACCTTGAAATTCAAGTAAATGAATCTTGAGGTATAATTTACCCAGATAACCTGATAATAACCCTTGTCATGAAGCAACAAAAGAAATAAAATCCCTAAAACAATCAGGCTCAAGTTTAAAAGCAAATAAATAAAAGTTCATTTTAATAGTTGAAAAGAAAAATTAAGTCGGTAGATAAGTTGGTTGAACTAATTGTTTTTTGAGGTCACAGAGTTGAATTTTTGAGTGGTGAATGAGTTATTTCCTGAATCCTGATATCCATAAAAAAAAGCCAACAATCGATTTCTACTTCCAAGCAAGAGATCAAGGATCAATTTGGCATGTCTTATAAAACTTCTTTGAAGAAAAGAGAGAGGCAACTGCTAATTTAATCTCGGTTTTTAAACCCAAGAAACAAGTGATAACCTATGGTTTATTTGTCTTTGTAATAAATCTCCTGAGAGAGACAGTTATAGAAAACATCTTTTAAACTACCAAAATAGATAGTCATTATGTTAATTTATAAATATATTTGTTTTCATTAACATTAAAATCATTTAAAGTCTTTGTTATATTTTATGTGTTGGTTTGTTAATTTTTTTGGGGCATGGATTTATAACTTTTCTTTTGATCTTCTAAAATTCATTTACAAAAGGACACAAACACAATTGATAAAACTGTTTGTCGGGTTTCAGGTTTTGATATCCTAGGCAGATAAACTTTGATCTTTATACAGATAAAATATGTGAAACAAACACCACGATGAGGCTACACTCACTTCTGTATTATTCAATGAAGACAGATTACATCCTTATACAAGAAAAGACTTGATTGAGTCGGTTACTTGCAAACCAAAGAAAACTAGACTCTTAACTAAGAACTGACTCTTAACACACCTACAACTGACTCTCACAATTGAAGCTTATAACTGGTGCTTACAACTGGCTCTTTCTCCATTATTTCCAAGTCTCCCCCTTAATGGAGAATGGATTAACTTCTACACCTAACATCTACCTAAACAGTTCAAGCTTAATCTTTCCAAGAGGCTTAGTGAAAATATCAACAACATTTTCACTAGTATTATCAACAACATTTTCACTAGTATTACAATACACAAGAGTTATTTCATTTGACTGCAACTTTTCTGGAACAAAATGATACTGAGCTTCAACATGCTTTGTCCTTGCATGAAAAATCAGATTCTTTGCAATATTGATTGAAATTTGATTATCACATCTGACCATCATAGGTTCCTTTCGTTATTCTCCAACATCTTGAAGAAGTCTTTTTAAGCAAATAGCTTCACAAGTCGTTGCACAGAAGGCTTTATATTCTACTTCAGTGGAAGAAAAAGATAGAGTAGATTGTTTTTTACTGCTCCATGAAACAACCCCAGATCCAATGCTAAACACATATCTAGTGGTTGATCTTCAATCATCCATATTGCCAGCCCAATCAGAATCTAAATAACCTATCAACTCAACATCAGATGCATCGGTATATTTAATACTATAATCAAGTATACCTTTTAGATACCTGAGTACTTCCTTTGCTGCATTCCAATGGATTTCATGAGGTTTCACCATGAACTGAATTAACACACTCACAGAATATGAAATATCAGGTCTAGTTGTGGTGAGATAATTCAGACTACCCACCATCTATCTATACATAGTGCCATTCACCTCCTTCGAACCATCATCATAAAAAAGTTTCACATTCTGTTGCATGGGAACAATAGAAGACTTACACTGATCCATTTTAAATCTCTTAAGTATTTCTCTCATATACTTACTCTGACAAACAAAAGTTTGGCTTGCATTTCTCCAAACTTCAAGACCTAGGAAGTAATGTAACTCACCAAGATCTTTCATTTCAAATACCTTTGATAACTGCTCCTTGATTTCATCAATTAACTTCTCTGCATTTCCTGTAATTATTAAATCATCAACATATAATGAAATCAATACTATATACCCCTATTCATCAAATTTGGTATACAGATTTGGATCACTTTTTCTCCTCATAAAACCCTATTGAAGAAAGAAAGTGTCTATCTTTTCATACCATGACCTAGGTGCTTTTTTTGGTCCATACAATGTTTTCTTTAACTTACACACTAAGTGTTCTTGCCCCTTTTCAACAAACCATTTAGGTTGAGTAAGGTAAACCTCTTCCTTTAACTCGCCATTCAAAAATACAGATTTAACATCTAACTGATGCAACTTCCAATGGTACTTTGTAGCTAAAGCAATTAACATTCTGATAGTATTCAATTTAGCTATTGGTGAAAATGTTTCAGCATAATCAATACCTTCTATTTCTGAATACCCCTTTGGCACTAGTCTAGCCTTATACTTATCTATACTACCATATGATTTAACTTGGCTTTGTATATCCATTTGCATCCAATGGGATTCTTATGTTTAGGCAATTTAGTCAATTCCCAAGTATTTTTTTTCATTATAGATTCATAGTCTTCCTCCATTGCATTTCCCCATTCATTATGTTCATTAGCTTCATCAAAATTCATGGGTTATATGACATTTGAAATGCTACTCATTAGGGCATAGTCTTTATACCTCTCAGGAAGATGAATCTATCTTGAAGATCTTCTCAAATGATTATCTTCCTCCCCACTTTGTGAAGATCTGTCTTCACCTCTAGGTGAATTGTGACTGCTTGAATTGTCCATATCACTGAGTCCTTCTTGTTGATGCTGCTATTGTCGCTGTGGGGATGGCTACTACTATGTGGGTTGTTGTTGTTTCTCTTCTTTAACTCCTTCATCAAGAAGTCTCTGCCATTTTTCATGACTGTTGTCGTCATGATTTCCTGCTTCTTGCTCATGGAAAAGTACATCTCTGCTTGCAAATACTTTGTGAGAAGCAGGATCAAACAATTTGTATGCTTTAAATTCAGAACAATACCCAATGAAAATACATTTAGTGGATTTAGCATCCAATTTCCTCCTATTCTCCTTTGGAATATGTGCAAAATCCTTACACCCAAATACTTTCAAATTATTAACTGCAGGTTTGAAACCATACAAGGCTTCGAAAGGAGTAACATTATCAAGACACCTTGTTGGACTTCTATTCTTTAAATAAATTGTAGTATTTATGGATTGAGCCCAAAATGTATTTGAGAGATTCTTACCTTTCATCATACTGTGTGCACACTCTACCAGAGTTCTGCTTTTCCTTTCAGGGACTCCGTTTTGCTATGGAGTGTAAGGTATTGTAAACCGTTGTACTATTCCATTATCTTTGCAATATTTGTTGAAGTCTCTTTATTTATACTCTCCCCCTTGATCTGAATGGAGGATTTTGATGGATTTTCCTGTCTGCTTTTCCACCATGGTTCTGAATTCCTTAAAGTACTCGAAAACATCACTTTTTCGTCTAAGGAAGTAAACCCATGTGTATCTCGTGTAATCATCAATAAATAACTGAAAGTAAAATGCACCTCCTAAAGACCTAGTCTGCATAGGCCCACAAACATTAGTATGCACAAGATCTAACACATCTCTCTTTTTCTTATCATGATTAGAGAGGAATTCATCTATGTGCATCTTTCCTAATGCACATCCCTCACAAGAAACCTTCTCATTGTTTAACATAGGAAGTCCTTCAACCATATTATTTTTCTGTAATAACAATAAATCAGGATGATTGATGTGTCCATACCTTTGATGCCAAAGAATCTTTGTTGGCATAGATGTAGAAGTCAGTGCATGATGTACTTTGCTAGTAACATCAATTTTGTATAGACCTCCTACTCTAACTCTTGTTGCAACAGTTTGGAAGTGGTCCAACAGATCCTTCACTATGCAATAATTCTTGAAGAATTCAACCTTGAAGTTCTGATCTGTAATGGTGGACACAGAGATAAAAAAATTATTTATTCCTGGCACATACACCACATTGCGAACATGACGAACAATACCATTCGAAAATGTCATAGGAATGTATTCATATCCCTTGATCTGATGAGCACGGTCATCTCCAAGATATATGCTGGCACCATTCTGTGTTTCTTTAAAATTAGCATACAAATTTTTATTACAAGTCATATGTACTGATGCTCCATAATCCATAAACCAGGCATCATAATCATCCGTTTCAGCAGATAAAACAATGTTAGATAAAAACAGCCTAAGATCTCGTGATTCAAAATTCGGGGGTTCATCAATATCATCACTAGCAATAAATAATCTGAGATCTTGATTTGAAGATTTTTCTGCATAATGACCTGAATGTGTTCTAGGTTTATTCCTAGCCTCATCGCTTTTCTTCTTATGAGAGTCTTTAACCACATGTCCAGGTTGACCACAATAAAAAAAACCCTTTGACTCATTCCTATCAGATTGCATACCTTGATTTGGAGATCTGCGATGAACCACCTCTCTGCCATGAACCACCTCTCTGCCATGAACTGCCTCCTCTGCCTCTTATCCTGATATCCCTCTCGCAGATCTATTATTTGACCACAGTGCCAAATCTTTACTCAGAGGCTTTAGATTCCCGCACCTCTCTTCCACATAAAAATACCTGTCAATTCTTCAAACGTAGGAGGTTTCTCCCTTGCTGCAAGACCTGTTATGAACATATGATAATCCTCTATAATACCATTTAAGGTAATAGTGACCAGATCAATGTTGGAAACAATTTCCCCTATATTTACTATCTTGTCTTTCACCTCTCTAATACGACCCAAAAATGAACTAACAGATTCATTTCCATCCATCTTAATGCCTAGCAATTTAGTTTTCAGGAAGAAAATGTGATTTGTGTTGCTAGTTTCATACAATGCTTTAAGAGTTGTCCATATTTCACCAGAAGTTGTAGCTTCTCTAATATGTGTAATTATGCTATCTTTAACTGACATGCACAACAATACCTTTGTCTTGTTTCTGCACTTCTCCCAGTCTTGGATTTGTGTTGCTGTCGCACCGACAGCTACATCAGGTTTCAGTTCAGTTCCCTTTGCAATGTTCCAGACACCATAGCCCTCCATGAGCATTTGGATCTTGAATTTCCAGTTAATGAAGTTCAATCCATCTAGCTTGTTGGCTTCGTTGAGGTAGGTCTCCGCTAGAGGATTCACCATCTCTGCAAGTGAATCACCAAAGATATGCAACTTTTTGTCAAATGCTGAGCAGTCCATCGCTCTGCCTTCGGATCCACTGATCCAAATCTACCTCTGTTCTCATCTTAAATCATACATGCATGCATCTTAATATCCAAAATATCCACTTTTTAAATCGCCACTTCACTATTTAAAAGACTTATAACTCCCTCTTCACCTTATACTTTAAAAAATATCTGCTTACTAAAACAATACAATATTACACTTGGATTCAAAACTTTACATATAAAAATTAAAGCTCATATAAAAGCTCATATATAAAAACTTCACGATTTTCCATATAACACCAAACTCTTCTATAAAAAAATCTCTGATAAAGTGATTGTATAAACTGTTATACAATGCTCCAAAACTCACCATATAACCTCATGCACCCTCAAGCTCACGCTGTCTCCCTCAAGAACCTACGCATGCAAACTCACGATTTGCTCATGGCATGCAAACTCACACTTCAAACTCTGCATGCAAAAATACTCCAAGCATGCAAATTATATGCAAACTTCACAATTTAATAACTCCACGTTATTAAAAACAAAATAGAAACTTACGCTTCACCAAAAAAATTCACGCATGCACCAGATCCATGCATCTGATCAAACCTCTCCCCATGGCTCTGATATCAAATTTGAATTAAACTCACACAAATCTTGAAATGGAGGATCTTCACCGAAAAACTCCACCATTTGCTCATGACTTGCCACGCTTTGCCTTATTCCGCACCTCAAACTTGTATTACCCTACGGAAATCTTATACGTTTTCGTGCCTCACGTTTCCCATGCCCTCTCCCCATGACTCTAATTGTTTAAGGATAAATTCGTGAGTGCGGACACAGACCAAT
>CBVK0100603348.1:0-16887 GCA_900067695.1 Picea abies | reverse complement strand
GAAGTTTGGCTTTACATCAGTAAGGAGAGGCTTAAAGGAGAAGGTAAAAAATTGAAACCGATTCGATATGGTCCTTTCAAGATTATCGACAAGATTGGTAACAATGCCTTTCATTTAGATTTGCCTCCTTATATGCAAATGTATGCAGTTGTTAATGTTGATAATTTGAAATTGTATGAGCCTCTATTGATTGATGATCATGGAGAGCATGTTCAAATTCCTTCTATAGATGATTTTTCCCCAAAATGTCTTACAGAACTGCATAAAGACACCATCCTTGGCAGGAGAATGTGAACTTCAAAACGAGGAAATGTGGAGTATCTTTGAGTTGGTTTTAAAGGAACAAATCCAAGAAAAGTCAAGTGGATCGAGGTTGGAAGAGTGAGGGAACTATACCCTCATCTTCAAATAGACTGAAAATAGTCTTTTGGAGGTCCAAAAGCTTTCTAATGGGGAGGTGTGATCAGGGGATCAAATTTTGCTCAAAAATTCAAAGTGCTCGGAATCACTTCAAATCAGACGAGAGCGTAGGCCTCGTCGTTGCGAACCCAACGCAACTTGTTTGGGTTCAAACGGACGTCGGGAGTGAGATATATTGTGTTCTGTTCAAATTTACAAAGAGGCAAAAAAGAGCTTGTTGACTGTACAATCCGTACAGTCCGTACGGACACTGACGTGGTAGGCCATACGACATGTGGCAGTCTAGCATTTGGACAGTTGGCATATGACTTAGCATGTTTGGCAGTGAATGGAACGACAACACATGGCCCAGCTAATGGCCACCACGTGTCATCCATTATTTGGTTTAAAACTTATGTCGTTGGTCGGAGTCGACCCCGCGACCTCCGGGCAGGGGAAAAGACTTGGCAAAGAGCCGCCAACTGGTGTGCCACCATTTGTTACTTATTATATATATGGCATGGAATATATTTAAGTTTGAATATGTGGGTGGTTTGGGCTGCGACCGAGCTGGGTCTTAGCCCCAGCCCTTGGTCACGCGTTATATAACATATGACCCACAGTTATAGTGTATGGGCACACGCGTTGTTAATGTTTGTTCCAACGGTTATTTCAACGATCGCCATTTGGCCTTTGACCATTCGCTTATGAAATGGGAGCCCATATTTATGCTAGCGTGTGGTCGCATGGGTCAATATGACCTGGCCCTTGACGGTTAGGGGCTAGGTACGCTCGTAATTGTCCTACAGTTTGCACGATTTGCATGGTTGCATCCGATGCTAGGTTTTTACGCTTAAATAAGCGTGTGGGCTAGGTTGAGCCATGGAAGGTGCATTTTGTAGATGCAGAGACAACAAGCTTGAAGGAGAAACTTCCAGGAAGCCTATCTTCTTCAATTTTTGGCCAAACGAGGTGCCGAAAAAGCCCAACTAGGGGTTTTTGGACGTTCTAAAGCCATTGGAGTAGTCTATTTGGAATTTTGAACATTGTAAAGCACATTTTTGAGAACTTTGATCAAATAATAAAAATGATCCATTGGAAGTTGGACCAGGAGATGTAGCCCAAGAGAGGGGTGAACTCCTTTATCATTTGTTGTGTTATGTGTTTTCTGTTCATTGATTATGTTGTTGTTTATATGCATCTTGAATGAGTAAATCCTATTATAAGTTGTGTTGCAAAGATGATCCATTTGCATTTTTAACACATAAAATTTTACTTGCAAATATTTTCAAGAATACAAGTCTTCTTCATTTTTAGATCAGGAAGTCAATGTCCATGTTAATCACTTTTCTATCTTGGCCTTAGGAGTCTAGAGGCCAAGAGGGAATCCACTTGTCCGTAGGGGGATTCCCCTACAACAGAAATTAGTGACTCCACTGGGGAGGGAGCTCTGATTTTTGTTTCCATTCCCAGATCTTGTTTTGGCCCTTTTCCCACTGATTTTATCTTCTCCACATTGTCTTTTTTATTCTTAGATTTATTTGATTGCCTCTTTATGTCATCAGGATCACCCTCATTGATTGAATTTCCTTGATGTTTTGAGTTTTTGGGATTTTTTCTGAGTTTTTGGAGAAGAGCGCTCCCCTCCTATGGTTTTCAAAGCGCTAGCACTCCCCTGTAGCCTTACACGGAGCATTGTAACGCTTTGGTGCCCCTTACACCAAAGCGCTACCCCATTTTTGTGAGAAATTCTCCAGAATTTTCATCTTCTAAGGCTATTTCTTGGTTTTGGCTTTTGCTCAGGGTCCAATACTCTCAGTCCATCTTGATATTGGATTTCAAACACCCTTATTTCTTATAATTCATCCTCTTTTGTTTGGATTTTTTGACATTTGTCCTTACTTTGCAATTTTTCCTTCATGATTTGGAGTCAATTTGTCGTTTTCTTCTTGTTTATCTGAATGAGTGAAAACTTTGTAAGGGATTTCAAAGGTCTTTTGTACTTGTATTTATGATCTTTGAGTCATATTTTCCAAGCTCTTTCTCCTTCCTTTTTATTTTTTGGCTTTCTATTTCTCTTTTGATCACAACAAGGGTGTCTTTTGTTTTATCTGAAGTTTGCTTCTAGATTGCTTAAATCTCACAACTCTTGAAGTTCGATTAGCATAAGAAGATTTACATCTACTGGTTATTAGTCACATATAGACATTTTAGCATTGCATTGGATTCCTTATTGAGGAATATTGCATGGGGTCATTGCATCTTAGTGTTTGAAAGTGAAAGGAAAATTCTTCTCCTTCCCTTAATTAGACATTCATTGAAAGAAAAGATTGTTTGTCATTTCTTATTCATGTTTTGGGAACTGAGTCATAATATCATCAATCTTCACTCTCATACACCTCTGAGTAAACAACAGCCACTAAAATCAACACTTAAATAAAATTTATCATACTTTTTACATCTTTGTTAGCAAACCTACATTAGTTTAAGGTGTAGGGCTTTGGAATAAGGTTGAAAGGATAACTTTCCAAAGATATCAAACAAACTTACCATCTTGTGATAGGGAGAGCAAATCCAATTGTCGTATAGGATTTCTGGGATCCCCCTCTCACACAGGGGTTACGCATGAGGTCGCATTCGGGTGAGTTACAGATATTATCCCTCTATGGTTCAACTGTTTGTAGTGGTCGGATCGTATATTGGGGGTCACTTGAGGGTATACCCACGATTATGTGTGGGAGCCTCTCGAGTTGATTTCGGACTTGTTATCCTGCCAATATGTTCAGATCAAACTTCAACTGTACCCACCCAGGGGTTGACTACAAGTTGGTGACCTTAGTAGCCATAATATTTAGGGTCTCACACAAGGTGACGGTGAAGGGAAGTCTCATTGTACCTGGAACAAACGTTGGTCAAACTCGCTCGGGCTCCTTGCAGAGTAAATCCACAATTACTACGTGGAATATTGCACCAAGGTGTAAGTCCATTAAGCAGGTTGCCAACATAACTAATCCACCCGCTCTATCATCGCCTCTTCCTATTTTGATCTCGTGATGTTGGATTTCATCACCAACTAGTGGTTTCATTGTGGGAATGTTTTGTTTGATTGTTTGCCACTCAGATTCATAGTATGTGTTGGTTGTGTTACTTAGTGGACCTTAGGTCGAGTCAGTGTCAATGGCATCAAATCCTGAGAGTGCCAATGGAGGAACCCCTTCTCCTGAGGAACCTTATACCTTTCCTTCTTTTGGAAACTTTCATCCTACGTACATTGCCACACTGAGTCTTCGGGACTCACCATCAGATTATCGGTTTGGTTGTTCCCCACTATGATGATCTATAATCCTCCCAATGTTTCAACTGCACCTGATATTTAGATGTCATTACACCACCCACACATCAAGCTCACGTCGAATTTTCACCTTCTTCTCCCATTAAGTCTCCTTCCATTTCTCCTTCTTCACCTAGTGAAAGCTCTAAAGAAAGTAGCCAGGTTGATTAGAATAAGAAGAAATGGAAATAGAAGAAGAATAAGAGCTCAAAAAGGACCAAGGCCCCAACAACATCAGATGTTGGATCCAAGCAACCAATTATCGTTAATAGTTCTGGGAGTGTTGATGAGGTCAACAAGATTAAAATGAAGAATCTGAAACCCAAATTCCCTTGCAGTCTTTGTAAGGGTGACCACTTTCTGAGGGATTTCCCTAGTATTCCCAAGGTCTTAGAAATGTGGTCCTCCACATCATCAGCCTCTGTTGGACATGCCAGTGATACCTCTTCAAATAGTGACGTTAAGGTTGGTAAGAAGAATACAACTGTCAAATTCCCTTGCATGTTATGCAAAGGTTATCATTATTCTCACCTTTGTCCTCGTATGCACGAGGCTTCTTCTCTTTTGGAAAAAATTCAACTTCCAAAAGGTTATTGTATTTTTTCCCCCAACCCATCATTATTTGATGGACTGGTCAATCCAGTTCCATCCCCGGTCATTCTGGTTGATCAGGTGGTCAATCTAGTTCCCTCCTCGATTGAACCACGAACCGAAATAGTTGATCAAGTTCCATCATCGATCAGCCCTACTCTTCATAAAAAGAGTGTAACCCAATTAGTTGATTCATTTTCATCCTCGATTGACCCCACTCTCCCGTTAGAGATTCACACCAAAGTGGTCGATATGTTTCCACCCATCGACCCCATTCTCCCCTTGAAGATTGAAACCCAAGTGGTCGATCCATTTCTGTCATCAGTCGATCCCACTCCTCGTTTGACGAGTGCCAAAGTGGTTGATCCAGTCCATTCCTCGGTCAGTCCCACCCTTCCTATGAAGAGTGCCTACGTGGTTGATCTGATCCCATCATCGTTCAATCCCACTCTTCCTCTGAAGAGTGCCTGCATGGTTAATCTGATCCCATCATCGGTCGATCCTACTCTCCCTCTAAAGATTAAACCCGATACTGCCCACATTTTTATCGTTGATACAGAATCTACCATGCTGGGGGGAATTCCTCATTCTTCCGTGAAACCCCATATAAGTAATGAGGCCATCCTTTTTTATTGGGGTGTGCTAATAGGACCTCATCTTCCCTCTCACATTCCTTTCCAGATTACAGTACAGGTTTATTGTCAGGACATTCCTCAAATGTTGATAGATGAAGGTGCATCCTTTAGTATTTTGTCCTCTGTTGCTTGGCATGCTTTGGGTTGTCCTCGGCTTGCGTCGATTACATAGAATCTGTTAGCTTTTAACAGAAGAATTAGTCAACCTTTAGGGACCCTTCCTCGGTTTTCGGTAACTTTGGGAGCGAAAAATGTCTTTATTGATGT
This sequence comes from Picea abies, assembly GCA_900067695.1. Taxonomy (NCBI): domain Eukaryota; kingdom Viridiplantae; phylum Streptophyta; class Pinopsida; order Pinales; family Pinaceae; genus Picea; species Picea abies. Next base: position 11,664 of record CBVK0100603348.1, on the reverse strand, counting down.
CATGGTAGTCTGAGACCCCTTGGATTTCGCTTTACTCCTTGGGTGGTATTATGTATATTCCATGAAATCTATTTTGTCCACTCTTTTTTGTGTGATTTATTTCCCTCACGATGTAAGAATTGTGACTATTAATCAACTTTACTTCATCGGTCCTGACTGGATTACCTCTCTGAATGGTTCTTATATGATGATAGTATCACCCCCACCGCATGTCAATTATGTGGCATTATCTCCCATGACTTCCACTTCCGATGATTTGGATCCGGTAGTTGACATGGTGATATATTTGGTAGGGATATTGGAGCCTAATCTCCTTACCCCTGTCGCGACCCTTGACATCTATTCCTTCCAAAATGATTTTCTTCCATCCAGTGAATATCTCTTGGAATCCATGACCGATTTTTGTCCCTTGACATGGTGTCCTTCTAGAGCGTTGTTCTCTTGGAAGCCATGATCAAGGAGATTCCACGAGCATAGTTTTTCTTCTCTGTGACAAGCTCATTAAAAAATGAAACAGAGGCCATGAGCATAGTTTTTCTTCTATGTGGCAAGCTTGTTAAAAAATGAAACAAAGGTTACGAGCACAGTTTTCATCTATGTAGCAAGCTCGTTAAAAAATGAAACAACAATCTGGGGATTGAACTCGGATCCCTAAGCATAGTTATTTTTCCTGTGTCGAGCTCATTCAAAAATGAAACAGCCACCTCTCCTATCAGTTCGAGTCTTTTTCCAGATCTCATAGATGTCGAGTCGAGTCTTTCGTTAGCTCTCATATTTGAACCTTCATTTCATCCACCTGTATCCTTTTTCTCCATCTAGTAGAAAAATTGGTGACAACCTCAAAGTCGGTGAATGAATTGAAGCTTGGAGGGCATGTCTCCAACCTTTGATGATCATTATGGAGTTAAGTCACTAGCTTTCAAGCTAGGGGCATACCGAGCTTAGTCTTTGTTCTTTCTCATGCTCGAAAAAACATGAGGATGCAACCGGGTAAACTTTTATCTCTTTTTCGGACCCCCATGGTTAAACAAAAAAGGAACCCCCTAGAGTCTTCTTTAAACTCTTTTCAGACTTCCTAAACATGAAAATATTGTCGAGAGATATTACTTCCTTTCCCACTCGTTAAAAGGTTTGAAAGGGCGTCTTTCAAGTGATAATTTATCTCTTTTTTGGCCTCGCGAGACTAACATTATGAAAAAGGACAACATTGGAGTCATCTTGAAGTTGTTTTTAGACTCTCTAAATATGAAAAACCACCAAGTTTACCTTCTCTGGACTCATTAAACAATCATACATTGAAGGGCCCATACGGGACTGAACCCTTACTTCTTCCAAATCATTAAACAAAGGAAGAGGGACTTACCTAAGGTGAGTCATATCGAGCATGTGTTACCCTCCTCGAGCTCATTAAATTAAAAAGAGCTACTCATCTATCTGGATGGGGGAAAACTTGAAAGAAGCAAGCCAAGAAGTTTTTTTGAGAACACTACCAGTCACTCTTACGATCACCCTTGAACACGACACTTTGTCTTTGCACACACTATAATCTGTTGAACCTTTGCACTGAGCCAATCCTCTAGTTTTCTTTTACTCCTTTGGGTCCCCTGACGAAAGTCACAGTATCCACTGCATCATCAAGTTTTGGTCCATGTCACGTTTCTATTGTTCTGCCTCAGTGTTCAAGGGAAGTAGCTGCCTCGGGAGTTAGCCATCACAAATATCTTGTTTCAATACCCGTGTTAGTCCATGTTCATTTGATCTAAAAATTACATCTCCGTGATCATTTCATGTCATTTATGGGGGATACATCAAGGCCCTCCTTCGACGAGTCTATTCCTATCAACTTCAACACATTATCCAGGAACTACACTTAGAAACCAGTTAGTACCTTATTACCTTCATGCCTCAATGGCAGGCCTCCTCGCGTCCAACAGTGAGTTTACATCATTGAACTCTGATCGGATGATTCCACAGATGTTCGACTTCAACTCATTCATTTGAATTCGTTGGAATGTACTAGAGTACCTTGGGAATCATTGACATCAATGGTGATCTCCCTCACGCTTGTTAACGGTTTACCTCATTGACCGCTAATCAAGTGGTTTATGCCATGTTCGACATCAGGACATTTATTCACATGGTTAGATTCGTACTACATCAGGATCAATAAGAATACCCTGGGTTGAGTTATCAATCTTATATGTACTTTTCCCAGGTTGCGAAGGAGTTCTTTTGAACTATGACACATATATTGTTACATAGATCCACTTTGTATTGATCGTGGCTATGTCTTGTCATCTCGTAGATCCACTATGTATTATTCGTAGCTACGGTCAGTTCAGGTCATAGGAGTACAGATCCACATTGTATCTTCAGTTGCTATACCATTTTTTCAATATAATTATGGATCCGCAGTGTATTTTATGGCGGCCATACCTAAAATTTATTTATCACTCAAGCATAGGTATGCCTGTCTTGGGTTTGAAACATGTCATAATATTTGTTTGATGGTTATGTGTAGCTTTTTCCAGTTTCTCTATGTCCATACCCTTGCTTGAAAAAGTATACAAAGCACTTCAGTCATCATTGTCTTCTAACTTCATACTTTGGGGGGCAATCTGTTACACCTCAAAATTACTCACTTCGATAGTGTTGCAAGTGTCGTCATTACCAGTGTTGTAAGTGTCACATCTTGTCTACAAGTGTCACATATTGACTAAAAATTTTGCAAGTGTCACAAGCATCATACTGCCATCTTTCCCATGTCGTTCCTCTAACGACATCACAAAAACACTTAAAACACCTCAAAGGCTAGTTTGGAAGAAGAGAAATCAGTTAGCAGGATGTACAAACCTTTTGCCGTTGGAAAAACCACAAAAAAATGGATTTTGGAGAGGATCTCTCCCCTACCCATTATCAGGCAGTGTTGGTGCTCCATGAGCCTCTTTGGGGGAGTGCTTGAGCACCCTGTTCACCTTTTTGGGGGAGCGCTACCCTTTTTTTAGCAAATTTTGGGTTTGTTGAGGCAAATAAGGGAAGAATCCCTCAATTCCTGAAGGTAGTTGGATTCGAATAGATGGACAAGGCATGATCTTAGGGGAGATCCTCAACTGAAGGAGAAGAATCATCAACTCATCCCAAAGATCTCTCAAGTGGTTGGACCTCTCCAAGGTTATATAAGGAGACCTTCTCATGGTGAAAGGTACAAGGAAGATTGATAATTATACGTAACTTATGATCTCATAAGAAGGTATTGACAATGGAGATTGGGAATTACATCAAAATTATGATCTCATGAGTGATATTCCATCAAATAAATTAGTGGATATTATTTGAGCAAAGGGGTTGGACAAGGAGAACTGGAAGAAGTTGTTGCACCTTCATTTAAAGGATTGTAAGTACTTTTACTTGTTTTCATTAATATAATCAATGCTTGGCCTGTTTCTTTCAAACTTATGCTTGTTCCATATGATTTTGTCTACAGTAAGTGGATCTATGATTGAGATAATCTCAGTAGAGTAGGAAGTCTTTTGTACCTTTGTTTGTTTTTCAAGACCTATCAAGGAGCTCAGGATTGAAGCTCAGCCTGGACTTTGCAAGGACAAACATCACCAATAAGGTACATATATTTCTCCTTCTCTTTCATTCATTAGCTTGATTATATCTAAAAGGAATTCAGTGTCCATGTTAAGAACTTTTCTTTCTTGGCCTTAGGAGTCTAGAGGCCAAGAGGGAATCCACTTGTCCACAGGGGGATTCACCTACAACAATGACCAACATAGAAATATGTTTTTTTTATTAATATTTTTTTTAATGCCACACGTGAAATCCATTTTGAGAATGGAAGGAATTACACATCTCCCTCATACTAGGTTGTTGAAAGTGCCTCTAGGAACAATAAGATAATTTGAATTTCAACTATGTGTGTGTAGAGAGAAATCAGAGTCATTAGAAAAATCATTGCCAGAAAGGTCTTTGGGTCCATCAAATTACAGTCAGACTTTTAGAGATGGATCCTTAATTGCAGATCTCGAATTTGTACACTGTAGGAATACTAAATCTCCCAAACTAGAAGAAAACATTAAGTTGGCCTCTTACAGTAATTATCAGACTGGGTGTATGTTGTATAATTTAGATTATGTTACAAGAGGACCGAGGTATTAAATATAAAACAACATTTATCTGAATTTCAAATAGATATTGAGAAGATAAACTCTTTTGATTCTAAATTAAACAGACTGATAAAAAAAATGAGTGTTTTGAAAGAAGAATTAACTATTGCATAAGAAGCAATAGAATATTTGAAAAAAATGATGACTCCCACAATAGAAGAAAAGGTTTTTGAACCTAAAGACTAGATTGAAGGCTTGAATTTCTTCAAGCAGGGAGAAAAGTATTTAGTTTTAAAGGCTTTAAGATCTAACCAAGAAAATAAGATGGCAATAGACTTGGATAGAAAATCTCTTAATAATATTTATCTTCTTAAAAGTAGATTTGATGATTTAGAAAAGGATATTTATTCATGGAAGAAAAGGTTCTCTCGAAAAAGAGTTCTCGTGGTTAAAAATGAAAGGGATGCAATTCTTGTTAATGAATATGAGATAAGATTTACAGTTGAAAGAGAAAATTGCTAGAAGAAGATCATGCTCCTGATTGGATAGCATAAATGACCAAGCTTTTAATATTTTGTTTCACATGAAAAGAGAAAAAGAAGGAAAGTATATTATATCAAGTAGCGGAAAATTTTGTTGGACCAAGTCCATTTCCCCCATCTCAACCAAGCCCTTCTTATTCTTCAAATACTCCCCTACTAATATGGATTCTATCTCCTTTCAGGCTATTGGATATATTTTTACATATTGGGAAGGATGGGATAGTATTTAGAAAGCCATACATAAGGATAAAGTTATAGGGAAAGAGTTGGATTACATAATAATATGGCGATTCCAAAGTATGCGTATACATTAGTGGTATGCTATGAAACCCACAAATATAACAAGAATCATGGAAGATAGACAATCAGTTAAATCCCTTATAAAAGAAACAATTCTTGGAGTTTTAGGTTCTATATAGTATGATATTGACCATTATTCTACATTATTTATGGCTCAAAGAATCTATGATTTTAAGTCAATTTGATTATTTCAAATGTGAGAAAGTAGAGAATTTCTATATGAATAAATTCTTTGGGAATAAAAGAACTTTTATGTTAAAAAGAGAACTACACCAAAGAAATCTTCAAGGTGCTTCATTTTGAAACACAAAGGTCATTGGGCTTCACAGTGTCTAAAAAAAGGTAAATCTTCATATTCTAAAAAGGTTGCACAAGTCTTTGCTACTAAGCTCAACCTTGTTGATTGGGAAGTTTTTTCTTACACTTCTTTCATTTATGACACTAATCTTCTTGAAGTTCATTATGATGTTTTCTCTTATATTTCACGTACTCCTTCCACTTCTTCCGTGTCCTCCTTACATGATGAATGTTATTCCCATAAACTTATACAAGATCTTGATTTTCTTTCTTTTAAAATGTTCAGACCTGAATTCATTTCTTAGGATGCTTTGCATCATCAAATTTCCTCATTACAACAACAACAACAACAAGCACACACTTCACCTTTCAATTTCAATGCCCAAGAATGTTTGTCCTCCCAAATTGAATCTTTGTCCCAAAAACTTTGTGAGCTATGTGCACTAATAATGGTGATACAAACACCCACTCCTCAGTCTCAATCTCTTATAAAAGGAAAATCATCACTTCAGTCTTATAGACCTTTAGTACATTCTTATTAGCCCTCTGAAGACTCTACTACAAAAAAGATTTAGAACATTGAAAAGAAGCATAAAGCAGAAGGATAAACAAATCCAATGCTTAATGGTTGAACAAGTTGAAGAAAAGTATGAGTTAGAACAATTAATTGGTAAAACATAACAAAGCATGTTTTCTATCTCAAAGGAATCAAAGAATGCAAAAGACCAACAACAACAAAATCTGTGAGAGAAATGGAAGAGACTACCACAACAACAAGATATATAACAAGGTATGTATTCTAAACATTATGATAATATGGTATAAATTTTAAGAATCATCAGTTTTGTAACACACCCAACCCCTAAATACCCTTTCTAGGGATAGGGCATCAAAGTTTTGCTCACTCTAATCATCTCAAATCATCTCTCTGGGGTCTTCATCCTCTTCTACTCGCTCGTAGCTTTCTAACAAATGTTACCAGCTCTAATATGAACTCGGGTTTGCAATATATGGCCTCCCAAAGTTTTACAAGTGTTGGCATAGGGGAAAACCCAGGGTTCAATGCTCAAGAGCACACTTACAAATCCCTAACTATTGGCCCTTTTGGAAACACCTACGAAGCAGATGAAGTCTCACCCGAGGTAGAGGCAGGGGTGTCAGGTGTCTGCAACCTTAGTTGGGACACAGATCTATGATTATCTTGCTTACATCACACTTAGCATCAATTATTTCCTAACATACATTCATTAATACACTTCGCAGAAAGCACAAAGCACCGCAGTAATTACTTAGATCTAGCACTTAGCAATGATAAACAAGTTATACTCAATATATTAAGCACTTAGCATCATATGTATCATATCTATCATGCATTCATATCTCATAAGAACAAAGCATCAATAGAACTATCTAAACATATCAGAGCACTTAGCAAGAGAGAGACAAGCACATCAGCACAATACATAGAGTTACCGTGGTTCACCCCCACCCTAGGGCTACGTCCAAAAAGTCTTCTTTATATTATCTTGGTCAAGCAGTTACAGCACGGAGCTTCAATGACCCTTACTTCACATGGGACAGAGGATCTACACAGCTCACTAGATCTCTCTTGCTTGCACTCAGCACAAAGCCTTCTATAGTGTCTCACAGAGACTTACACTTAGCTCCGCAAGTCTTACACAAAATGCACAGAGCCTTACGATACTTGATCACACAAATCCCGCTACTAGCACTAAGCCTTCAAGATCCTACCCTACATAGGAAAAGATATCTGCGCAGCTCGCTAGATCCTCTTTCCCTGGGTAGATCCAAGCACTAAGCCTTCTCACACTCTGTGCACTCAGCACTTATTACAGCATGCACAGAGCTCTTATAGTTACACAGACTTATGATCACATAGATCCAACTTATGCACTAAGCCATTAACCATACAGGGCCTCTCTTCTTACATGGCCTAGACCTCTATTTATACATAGAAAACGGCCTAAACAAGGGCCGGCATCCCTTTCTTGTTACAATATTCCCAAAAACACCCAAAAAGGTTCCACAAAAGGTGGCGAAATCCTGTGATCTCCGCGTCTCTATGCACTTCATCTTCGACAGGAAGTCGAAGTACCAAACGGTCAAATATGACCAAGTATTCCTCAAAACTTGGTCGAGGGCCAACAGGCCCCCAACACTCACTTGTGACTCATCTCGAATCACTCTTCTCTGGGTAACTCTGCCTTGAAGGCCTCGAGCTTCACTTGAGCTGATTCGACCTGTTTCTTTGCTACTGCTTCTTGCTTGGAAAACTCCTAAATGAGTGTGTTACTAACTGGTCCTTATAAGCGATGCTCTATTGTGTTCATGACCTGTTCCAGGTCTGTCCCTTGGCTCTCAATCTCTAAGAATAGTTGGCATGCCCTATCCTGCAAAGGTTGAAGTTGTTGCGTCACTTCGATGACCTTGCTCTGGATCATATGAATCTGCTACTGCATGATGCCCTGTTCATGGGACCTCTTCATTTTCTCTATGGTCGATAGGGCCTTCAGCTATACCTGTAAATTTTTGTCTTGGTACTTCGCCTCCTGGAGCTATGACTCCAATTTTTGTAATTCAAGGTTCTCGGATAGGTTCTCATGTATCTGCGCACTTCTACTACTTAATTTCTTACATTCTTCAGTGAGTTCCTTAATCCTTTCTACTGTACTTTGGGCATTCACTTCTCATTGGTCATGTTCTTCTTGTGGAGTACTCGGTATAGCTTGGAGCTCTAGTTATACTACTCTTTGTTGCAGTTGTTGAATGACTTCATCAAGCTTCATTACTTGGCATTCTATGGGTTCTTCTGCCTTATGTTCTAAGCCAGTCACAGAGCGAAATCCTCTGTTGACTGCTTCTTCGATCCCGATATTCTTCACGAGTAGCTACTCCTTTTATTTATGGATTTCCGCTCTGTCTTCTTCAAATTTCTCTAGGATGGCATCCTTCTCTTACTGTGCAGCTCGACGCTGCTCTATGATTTCCTCCTATGCTTTCTGTAGAGCTTGTGTAACCTGCGTTGTTGCTTCTTCTGTGTTCTGAAGACGAAATTCAACTATGTCGGCGATCTTATGGAGTTGAACTGATTCATCTCCCTCTTCTATTGTTCCTTCTAGTAGAGGCATCGTAGGTGTTGTGCAGCTAGACTAAAGTGATCGTTGCACTCCTCGGATCTCGGTTTCAATTCTGTTGTACATCATTTCTTGCTTGGCCTCCTGATTTATTGAGATCTCTTTTATAGCTTCATTCAAAGTTGCGAGGAGAAAGTTGAAGTCATTTGGATTGAGAATGGTATTCATCTTGGTCATGGTCATTTTTTCTTTCTTCTTAATGGAATACTTTGAAGGTGACCCTTTTCTTTTCTTTAGAACTTCGACTTCATCTTCTGGTTGTTGTTCAACTTCTTCTAGCTCTTCGTCATTACCTTCTTCATCTGGTGTGATGGAAGCTATCCTTATAGAGCAGATATCCACATCTTGAACCTCTTCAGTTTTCTTTGTCTCCTTTGTCTTCTTTGTCTTCTTTGTCTTACTGGGCCCAGGTGTGTCCTTTGTAGCTTCTAGGCTGCTAATATCTGAAATATCCGCTGGATCTGCTACAACAAGGAGTTCCACCGACCATTCATTGGTGATCTCTTCAAGGTCTTCTTCTGCCATTTTATAATAGGACTGCAACTGTTCCTGGTGCTCATCAACACGTGGATTTAGGTATATGAAGTGGCGGTTCGCGCTAAACTTCATTAAGGGTATGAATCTGTGGAGTGTGTTTGGAGTAATGCGAGTTGTGGCTTGTATCGCGGTCTTCAACTGGATGTAGTATCTGTGAAAGAGGGTATTTGACTTTCATTGCATGTTCATATCTATCATGTACCATAATGTACTGAACTTCACAACTAATGGTTCAAGTGGTAGGGTTTCAGGAAAAACGGCATCCTCCGACATCTCCCATGCTATGAAGGTAATCAGGATGAAAAGCTAGCTAAAGTGGAACTCATATCCTTGGTATTGCGCTTCTCTGCAATCCAATTTGAGTTGATCCGCTAAGTACTTCGACCAGTTCATTTGGACTCCTTCTACGCATTTTCCTGTGAGATCAACTACAAACCTAGATACTTGCGTCGGTTTGTTCTTGCAGACTAACTTTCCTGCGATCATCTAACAGGCGAGGCACACTGTGCCACTGTCAATAGATGTTACCTAGTAACCTCACATGCCTTTTTCAACATTTCCATAGGCCTCTTTAATATTTTGTGAAAGAGCATGATCCAGGGTCTTTCCAAGGTAATAGTCTTATGGGTCAGGGCCCTGCATGCTCAACCCAATGATCTGATTGATTCGGGTTGGATCAATCATTATACACCGGTTCAACCAGAGATATCCTCCATGGTAGCTCGCCAATAGCAATTTTACGCAAGAGTTCACCTCCTGGTGCCTGCGAAAGTGTGGAATCTTCATTACATTAAGTAAGGTGGACTGCGCGAGGTTCATCGTCCATTGTTGAGGGACAATATTGTAATTATTCCCCTTTGTCATCGTCAGATACATGAGCGGGGAAAGCATATTGTAGGCTTTCCGGTCACCAAGGTTGAAGTCACAAAACTTCAATGTTGTGAGTTTGGTTTGCTCAGTTCGAACTGTGCGCACACCCTTCGGTAGGTACGCAGTGATCATAGGATCATCATAATATCAGGGCACACTATCATGATTGATTTCACCTTTTAGAGGAGGTATGTAAGAGGGAAAGATGTTCAGGATCAGTTTGGAATTCATGATGTCATCTCTATGCTTAGTACGTTTCTCGGTGGTATGTCAGGATGATCCATCTCGAGCAGTGGATAGAGAAACTGCTACTCCTCTTGACAATGAGGCTTGGACTCCAGTGGACATTCCTCTTTCCAACGTAACTCTCTTGTTTCTTAAGCTAGTGAGTACTTCTCTCACCGATTCTTCTCTTGCGCTAAGCTCGTTGGACATGTAAGCTTAGGATCACTTTCTCAGGTTTTCAATGGGATGAAGGTATTGTAATCGAGTAGAGAGCAAGGCAGGGTAGTCACTATTCCACAATGTGGGTATCCTGTGAGCTCAAGTTCTCAATTGGAAAAAGTGTCTTCCGAGAATGGCGCGACGGAATAAGTAAAGTTGTAATAGACTACTTGCAACGGATAGGAGGGTCCATTAAATCTTGATATGTATGTTATGGCATAGTCTAATGGTCAGGTAACAGGTCATAACTTTCTTCTGAGCTGTTTGAGCCATCAACGGAATGGGTATATCGTCTTCTAACGGTTATATTACTTCGACATGGAGAAGTGTGATATGTCGTTGTTCTACTACCCTGACGAAGCTCAAATTCTGCATGTTTTCCTTCTGTGGGGTTTCTTCTAGAATGTTCTGTAATTTCTCCAACTTCGCTTTCTTCTTCATGAGTTTTCTAGCCTTCTTCCCAGTGAGATTCATCTCGGTCATCCTTTTTCATTATGATTCTTTTCTTCTCTTGGCATGGTAACTTCGCATTGCTGAGATTCTTTCTTCAGATCCACGGGTATTACTTGTCCAACATATTTTTCGGTCCTCTGTGATTCTCCTAGTGTTCTGTCAACTTCATCATCCAAGTTCCTGGGGTCAATAACCCTTGATCTATTCTCCCGTTATTCAATCAATTGCACGACCCTTCTAGTCATGAAGTCTCTTAAATATTGTCTCTATTGTTCTAGGTCCTTTTCTGCTTCCTGTTTTTTGGCTTGATCTTTCTCAATCCAAGGTTTACCATGTAACATAGTAAACGGGGCGTTGTTCTCCATGAACTTAACAATTTCAAAATCTTGTTCTGTCGAAGCTCCATGAGAATTCATAGATATCTAAGTGATCTTTCCACATAGGTTTACCATCTTTCCTCTAAATAACCCTATTCTTCCTAATGAAGGGGTCATGTCAGGTCTTCCTATAGTTTTCCAGGTTCCTTCTGTCATAATGTTCACCGGTGTTTCTTCATCCAAAACATAGTCAATGTTGAAGTCTCCTATTCTCACTTTGATATGTTCTCTCTTCTTGAAGATTTCTAATAAGCCGAGGTCTCTGTGATCATTAAGGGTTTCTTGCATTTTCATCAATACTTTATCTTTTTTTTTTTTCTGGGGTTCCTCTATAATTTGAGTCTCTTGATCTCATGCTTGTTCTATATTCAGCTTTTCAAGTCTAGCAATCATTCTTGGGCAATCCAATACTTCATGGTCCATAGCCATACAACAAAGACAACTGGGTCTTCACCTAGGGCATTCCTTAGCAAGATGTCTAGGCCTTCTGCAATTGTAACAAAGAGTTAATCCTCTCTTTCTCTTCAATGATGTGAGATCGGAAGAGCGTCGTGTAGGGAAAGAGTGTAGATCTCGG
>CBVK0100603347.1:0-16889 GCA_900067695.1 Picea abies | reverse complement strand
ACAATTTAGTGATTCAGGACACTTAAAAGCTTCAATTTAGCAGCCTGACACAAATTTTTCTTTGTCTATTATTGATGATGGTCCTAGAATTGTTAGGGAGGTAGTGTATTCATAGGATGGAAAACTCTAGAGAAATTCCATGGTTGAAGAAATGACAACCTTGGTTAAGAATCAGGCTTGGGATCTAGTGGAGTTGCCAACTGGAAGAAATCCCATTGGCAACAAATGGGTATTTAAAAGGAAGTTGAATGAAAAAGGATTTTCTACATGAAATCTACATGGAGAAACCAGAAGGCTTTTCTATGAAGGTAAAGAAGGAGATGGTATGCAAGCTGAAAAATTTCCTGTATGGTTTAAAACAATCACCAAGGATGTGGCATACAAAATTTGATACTTATATGTTGCCAACTGGAAGAAATCCCATTGGCAACAAATGGGTATTTAAAAGGAAGTTGAATGAAAAAGGATTTTCTACATGAAATCTACATGGAGAAACCAGAAGGCTTTTCTATGAAGGTAAAGAAGGAGATGGTATGCAAGCTGAAAAATTTCCTGTATGGTTTAAAACAATCACCAAGGATGTGGCATACAAAATTTGATACTTATATGTTGGGACTTGGCTTCACAAGAAGCAAAGAGGATCAATGTGTATATTTTAAATTAATTGGTGAGCATTTGATTTATTTGGTATTGTATGTGGATGAATTTTTGCTGATAGGAAACAACAAGGAGATTATCCAGGATGTGAAAACTCAGTTGTCCTCTAAATTTGACATGAAGGATCTTGGTGCTGCAGATTTCATTTTGAGAATGGAAATTAAAAGAAATTGGAAAAATAGGAAACTTTGGTTAAATCAGAGAAAATATGTCGAGACAATATTCCAGAGGTTCAATATGCAGGAATGTAAACCGGTGAGGGTCCTTATTCCTGTAGGTGTAAAGTTATCTACGGATCAACATCCCAAGACACAGGAAGAGGAGGGGGACATGTCTCATGTTCCATATGTGAGTGCGGTTAGTAGTTTGATGTATGCAATGGTATGTACTAGATCAGACATTGCACACGCAATGGGAGTTTTGAGCAAGTATATGACAAAACCGAGGAAGGAGCATTGGACAACAATAAAGAGAGTTTTCATGTATTTTCATGGAACTAATAGTTATGGTTTGTGCTACAAATGAAGACTAGGTTTTGACAGAGTGTTGGACATACATGGATTTGTGGTTGCAAACTGGTTTGGAGATCTGGATCGTAGAAGATCTACAAGAGGGTATGCGTTTAACCTATTTGGAGGAGAAATCAATTGGATGAGAAAAAAAATTCTATAGTGGCACTTTAAACTACAGAGGCTGAATAGATGGTAGCCACTCATGCAAGCAAGGAAGTAGTATGGTTACAGAGATTGTGTTCAGGTATTGGATTGGTAAAACAAATTGTAGGGATAGATTGTGACAACCAAAGTGCATTTTTTTTGGCAAAGAACCCAACTTATCATTCAAAGAAAAAGCATATTGATGTTCAATATCAATTTTTGAGAGACATGGTTGAAGAAAAGAAGGTGTTTTTGATGAAGGTGGACACTTCAAAGAAAAAGCATATTGATGTTCAATATCAATTTTTGAGAGACATGGTTGAAGAAAAGAAGGTGTTTTTGATGAAGGTGGACACTTTGAAGAATGTTGCACATTCATTAACAAAATCTGTGAGCACTAAGAAGTTCTCTTGGTGTAGAGTATCTATGGGTATTATTGCCCTGTATTGTTGAGTATGTAACCTTGTAACCCCCTGTATGCAAAGAAAACAACAAGTGGGATAATTTTGGGTATGTGTTGTATTCTTTGCATGACTATAACTAGTGTCTACATTGTGCAATACCCCCAAATTTGTTTTACCGGTTTTTGTGCTCATTTTGGGTGGTTTTTAGGCACATGGTTTTCGTCGATGGTTTTCTATTTCCAGTTAAGGAATTAGGGTTGTTGACTAATGTAACTCATTGGATTAGGGTTTTGGATGCTGCTGGATCCTACATGTATATTTTATTGTAAACAATGTATGATGTGAATGAATATAGAATATGTTGGTTTTCCCAATTTGGGTTTCCAGGGGAAAAATATCCATGTAATGTGTGTATTTTCCATTGTACATTTTTTTTTCTTTTGTTGAAAATATGTTTGTAGTAAAATATTGTACAATGTTAAAATATACAACAAGGAGTTGTTTCATATATTGTAATTTCTCTCTATTATTTACCAGTTGTATTAGTTCATTGTTGGGCCTTTGGAAATTGTATTTATCACCATATTTTCATTCCATTTGATAAATGCAAATGCTAGCTGTTTGCAATGACCAATGTGATGGTGGTGGTCCATGTGATTGGAAATTACTAGGTATATATCCAATATTTTTCTGGTTATATAAATGGAATCCATTATGGGATTGTAACAAAATACATCACTCTTTTTTTTATGTACATCCCCATTTATAAAATCCTCTTATTTGAATTAATGAATTGAAGAGGATTCCAATCATCCTCTATATCATATTTTTCTCTTTATTTCTAGGAGAAATTTGATGTAACTTAGATGTATGTGTTACAACAAACTATAGCACCTCCAAAGTGTGAAGTCCCAAGTACACGGTGTTAGTTTGTGTAACTCAGGAAGGCTACCATTTTCATCTCAATAACTCTTCCTCTCGTTTTAGGTTTTCTCTTCCCCAAATCAAAGGGGTGTTCCTAAGGAAAGTCTAAGTCCAATTTGTTTGGTGTGTCTGAAGATATTCTTAAGATACTGACCATTAAGGGGAAATGGTTGAATCATTCCATTCATATCCTTCAACAAATAATAATTGTAACCAATGACCTTCTCAATATGGTATGGACCAATCTAGAGAGCTTCAAATTTTGTGTGAAAATATGGTTTTTCTTTTTCTTTGTTCCATAAAAAAACTAGTTGATCCTTTTAAAAATATTTTAAGGTAGTTCTCTTATCAAAATATCTTTTGACAAATTGTTGTGTTTTGTTCATTGCCATTATTTCTTGTTATCTTTGTTCTTTGAAATGCATAAGTTCATTACATCTTTTTTGCATTGGTGATTTCTCTTCTGCATCTTCATTATTTCTATCAAGGACTAGGGCATTCAATTCCAAATTTAATGGTAATACTGCTTCTCTTCCATATACTAAGGTATATGGGGAATGAATAGTGCTATCCTTTGGAGTAAGGTGGCTTTCCCAGAGTGCATCTATAAATTTCTTATGCTAGTTTTTTATGGTTGGATTCAATTGTCTTTTTGAGAATCTAAATTAATGTTTTATTTGTTGACTTAGCCAAACTATTTCCTTTTGGGTAATAGTTTGATGATTGGCCCATGATGATTCCATATTATCCATATTAATTTGTAAAATTTGACCCGACGATGATTGAACCATTGTATTTTATGAAATTTTCCGGTACACCAAATATAGACATGATAATTTTTTTAAGAATATGATCAATTGTTCTGAGTCAACATTTCTTAAAACAACAAATTCTTAACACTTGGTAAAATAGTCAGTTGTAGTGATAATATAAGTATGTCCTTTACTCAACTTTGGATTTATTGGACCAATCACATCCATGCCCCATTGTGAAAATTGTTTCTCTATAGTTATAGACTGTAATGAAATTGTATCCCTCTTCAGTTTCCTTGAAAATGTTAGGTATGGAAGGCATTTTTGAATCATTTCATAATAATATTTGAACACAGTTGGTCAATAATAACCATATTGAATGATTTTGTGAGCACTTACAACTAGAGAAGAATGTCCACCACAAACCCCGCTATGAAACTCTTGGAGTATTTCTCTGGATTTTTGGTAATCTAAAAACCTAAATAGAATTCCATCAAAATTTCTTTGGAAAATAATTTTTGAGACCAATACATATTGATTAGTTTTTATCTTAAAAGTTGTCCTTTAATACTTAGAATATATTCCAAGAGGAAATTGGCTAGACTTTAGATGAAATATTATGTCCTTATACCATTCTAATGTTGCTAAACTTATTTGCTGTAAGACAACGTCAATTGTATTAGGGAGAGAAATGTTCACGACTTCAATTCCAATTATGAATTTACATAATCCTTGTCCCTTGAAAAATTTCAAAGGTTTAATCTCCAAATCATATTCATGAAACTTTACTAACCAAGTTTCTCATCTACCTTATTTGAGTTTTTTATTGAGAAACACCGTTACTAGAGTTTCTCATCTACCTTATTTGAGTTTTTTATTGAGAAACACCGTTACTAGTGGATGTGGCATATAAGCATTGATGTGAGATGGAAAGATATAGGTCCTAAAATGAGATATCACCTTAACTGGAGAAAGGGATTGATTTTAAATTATTGAGTAATTTAGTTCATAATCATGCAAGGTCTTACTCATGAAAGCAATCAAAAGTTATTCTACCTTTTCATTTTTCTGGGTAAGGATTGAGGCAATTGTTTCTTCTAAAGCGAATGAGTACAATATGGATATTTATTAAAGTCAAGGTTGACAAGAACATGGGAAATAGTAATGGCATGGTTGATTCTGTGAAATATTTTTTAATATGTGGTGTCCATTAAAATTTATTCTCCTTCTTCAATAATTTATTTATTGGCTTAACTATTGTAGCATAATCTAGAACAAACCTTCGAACAAAATTTATCTTTCCAAAGAAAGATTGTACTCATTTTATTGATGTAGATGGATTCAATTCATTTATTGCATTAACTCTTTTTGGATCAATGCATATTCCTTCTTTTCTCACAATATGAATCAAGAGATTTCCTTTTTATATAGAAAAAAAACATTTATTTGGATTCAAATATATTCCATACATTCTACATCTCTCTAAGACTTGTCTAATATGATTGAGATGTCTTTCCCTTAACTTTGAATGAATTGTCAAATCATCTTAGTAGTCTTCCATAAATTTTCCAATTAAATGCTTAAAAGAATGGTTCATTTCCCTTTGAAAAGTTGATCTAGAATTATTTAGTCCAAATGGCATGCAAATATAAGTGTATGCTCCCCATGGTGTAATGAAAACAATCTTTGGTCTATCTTCCTCATATACACGGATTTTATTATATCCAAAAAAAACACCCAACATAGACATAAGTGTAGAACTAGTGACCTGTTGCAACAACATCTCCATATTTGGGAGTGGGTAGTTGTCTTTAATGCTTGCTTGATTGAGATATCTGAAATCAACACAAAGACATATTTCTCCATTCTTTTTTCTTACTACCACATGATTTGAAATCCATTCTGAGTGTCTGATTGAAAAAATTATGCAAGTTTTTTTTAGTTTTTCCAGTTCCATCTTTAGTAAAAGGATTTAGCTTGGGATTTATCATTCTAAATTTTTATTTTAAATGTTTTGATCCCTCTTTGAGTGGTATAACATGCCAGAAAATAGATTTTTCATATTCTTTAAGTCATCACAACTCCAAGCAAAAATGCACTAATTTTTTTTGAACAATAGAGTGTATCGGTCTATTTCTTCAATGGTGCAGCTAGTACCAAGATTTATATATTTTGGAGAATCAAGTGTATCAATATTAATTTTATGTGTTTCTTGAACCTTCCTAATAGATGGTTCCTGTTATGGATCTAGGATCATTTTTTGATCATCTCTTGTAGAAAGATATTCCAAACTGACATAATTCTTAGGAGAGAGTACATCATTTTGATCACAAATTTCCTTCTAAGCATCTTAGCTTTCTTATGAATCATATGATAATGTAGAGTAACAATCTCTAAGGAAATTTTCATTGTGTTCATAATTTTCAAAATATTTCCAGTACTCTTGATTATCAGGTATTGAGGCCGAAAATTTGTATTGACATGAAAAGTATTTTGATTCTGAGAATCATATGAATTAAAGAGAGATGAAACTACTACCAAAAAATAAACCTTTTGATTCTTTTCTCAAGGGAAAAAATAAATATTAAAAGAGTTAAATGAATCCATGAGTTCCCATACTCTTCTTGCATAATGTTTCAATTTTTCTTTATTGATTATGCATTTTTTCTTGATATGATTGATTACCAACTATGAATCACTGATCACTACCATATTTTCTACTTTCATTTGAAGGGAAAGAATCAGTCCTTGGATTAATGATTCATATTCATCTTCATTGTTGGTACACGATACTTCTAATATGTAGGTAGATACTAGATTGAGGGCTTTTGAAAATAATACCAGCTCTGGTTCAAGACTTAGAATAATCACCATCAAATGAAAATTTCCAAAACCAGTGGAAAGAACTTTCTTCATATTTCTTAGGTGGATTTAATTGTTTTCTACTTAAAACAACATAATTTCTAATTCCAACATCAACATAGTTTTGCATCATTTCAATTTGTTTTTCTTAAATGATATTTTCTTTCTATGCTCTCGAATAACATTGATCATTTTTCCGTATTTGTTTGGAAGCATTATGCAACTTCCATAATTCATTATATACCCTTCGATTAATGAACACCAATCTCTTCCTAAGACAACACCATATGTTGGTGGCAAATCAAACACTATGATAGTAAATACTATTGTAATATGGGTTGTTGCATTTATCCATGCACATAAATATTTAATTTCTCCATAAGACATAAATTCTATTTAATCTATGACATATATGATTTCACCAGTTTCATAGTATTTCATACATTCCATTCCGAGTGCTTCCATCACTGATAGTGGCATAATATTGTTAGTTGCTTCACTATCCACCAAGAATTTGTGTAGTGTAAAATCATGATTTTATAAATATATATATACAATGGTGGGAATTTAACCCTCGACCTTATTGATGTCATATTCTATTGTTTCCTTGTATTCATCACAACTGCCTCTATTCTTGAATTTTTATCATCCAATATCTTCAATAGCTTCTCCTTTTGTTGAGGTATATTTACTACCTCCATGAATGGTAAATTAATTTAGAGATTATCTAACTCATAAACCAACTTATAATTTATTTTTAGTCAAGTATTCATCTGATTAACAACCGGTTGTTGTTTTGTTGGCTCTGGAGTGTTAGTTTTTCATTTTTTCATTTTTTCATTTTTTTATTTAGGATATTCCCTTGTCTTGAATTTATTTACTTTTGTTCTAGTTTGAACAAATTTTTTTTGTAAATACTCACATTTGTCTTGTTCATCAAAAATATAAAAAATATGATGGACCTTCTTCCATTTGTACCAATTCCAAAACTTCATCTTGGTTAATGACTATTTCTTGATCAAAATTTTCAAATTTTTCTTCTTCTACAATTTCTTCTAGCACAATAGCATTTGGATTTGGAACTCTGGGTGCTCTTGGTATATGATCTTCAAGTCTATCATTTATTCCTCTTTGATCATGAAATGTAGCTCTTATATTTTGGGTTAGTGGAATGAGATTCTCACTTTTCTTGAGTTCGTTTATCTCATTCCGCATTTGTCTAATTGTTCTACTCATTTGAGCAATCTCTATATTTTGTCTCATTTATTAGGAATCTCCAGGATCATTTCTCACATTAGGGGGGATTCCTCCCCCAATTGCTTGGTTTTCAAAACTTCTAGAAGTAGATGGTCCATGAGGTGATATTAACAGAATGGTCATTTGTAATTGTACCTTTCCAAGAATAATCTCAGAATCAAAATTAGTCTTTAACATATATTCTTCCATTTATGTTTCCTTCTAGATTTATCTATTCAAGTCATTTATTTGTGAGGATATTACAATAATTCATATTTGAAAGCATGGCATTCTTATAACATCCAAATATGACAATATTATTTGGGCATTGTCATTCTCGGATTTGGTTCAAGGTATTAAATAATTGTAAACTAAAATCCCTCATTCTTTCCCCTTTTTAAGATGGATTTGGGTAAAATGAGTAAGTAGAGTGTTAGTAATTGGAGTTTCAAGTTTAAAATTTTAAAGGAACGCTGCTTAAATGTTACTTTTCATGCAATGAAACCCATCAGGTCTCAAATTCAACACATAAACACCAAGCACAGTCAAGGGCATATGATTTCATGCTATATTTTGTTTTGTTTGTTTAAAGGAACAAAAAGGTATGGGGTATCAACGACTAGATCCAAGTTCAAGCCATGAGATAATTCATCAGTCAGCGCTCAACACTAATATACAAGGCCATGAAGATAAGCCCATAGGTTTCTCCAAGTTCTTGAGAGAGATATCGATGTATATTAACATATGTCATAAGATTTCTTTTTGCATATGGGATATATCCCTGTATTAGAAGATGTCAAACACCACATGGAGGGAGATCATGAGTAATCATAGTCACAAGAACAAAAGGCTCATGAATAAATTGGGTGCCACATCACAAAATCACTACAAAATCATGCTAAAAAAAATTGCTACAAAATCGTTCCATAGCAATTTTCCTGGTTGCTAAATTTCTATGAAATCGTTTGGTAGCGATTTTCCTGTATAAAGAAATATGTATACAGATTTTTTTTTAAAGGTATTAAACCACTTGGCACTTAGAAAAGCCAAGGTAGAATGGTCATCAACAAACTATACCCATATTTGAGGCAACTCGAAATCTACAACAAGTATTAATTCCATTCAAAGCAAACTTTATGAAATGAGTTGGAAGATCTACATCTTCAGGAAACTCCAATCATGAACAGTTACAACATACAAATGGCAGAAAATTATTCATAGATGAAGACTCTTTTTAGAATTTTTTGGGCATAAAATCATCATTTAATTAGAATCTGGATCCAACATCTCCGAGAATTGAATTTCAGGCTCCATTTCCGATCAAATGGTAATGAATATTCAAAAAATATTAAAAACCTGCTTCTAGAATTAGTCCATTTACATTACATGTGGACATTTTTTGAAATTTCTCCACGGTTTGGGAGAAATCTTTGTCTAACTAGGCAGATAGTTGAAAAGTCATATACATGTGGAAATCAAAAACTTATCAAGGAAACATTTGGCAGTGCAATCCCACATCTAATGGGAATTATATCAACTGTTCTAGATTAATAAAGATTTTAGCTATTTCAAATAAGATCAATTCCTAAAAGTTTGGGATAATGTGTTTATATATTTTTATATATTGATTTTATTGAGAGGGGAGGGGGAGGCTTGAAAGAGCTGTAAATTGATAGCTGGGGAGATATCAGTTTTGAAAGTGTAATTGTGCCTATGATACCGAAACTAATAAGAAGATCACTGGTTCATTTTTCCATATGAGATCTTTTCTTTCTCATGGTCAGTCTTGCTTTTCTTTCTCTGTTCTTTTGATTTCAAATGCAATAAAGACAGTTTTTTATATTGAACCATTTCTTCCTGAAACAACATTGAAATATATGGTTGAAAACTATATTATTTCACCTATTTTTTTTTGCAAAGGTTGTATTTGGAATTCCATTGTTATTTTAGTTTTCAAACTACCATCTTTGAGAGATGAGAATTTTATTCATCATTTGAACATAATGTTTAATTGATGTTTCTTTTCCCTATGAATTATTTATGTTGATTTGACATGAGAATGAAAGCCTTATAGTTTGGAATGAATCTTTGAGACCCTTGATCTTTTGACATCAAAAGACACATTTTTCGCTCACAACCTCATTGGATATTTTCACTTTAACCCTATCAAAAACCAAAACAATCAAACCCTATTATTTTCTAAGTGCACTAGCTCTGGTCCTCCAAGCAGTCAGGGGGTTGACTTTGGTGATAACTTTTTTTGGCACCGTTTCTGGGGATGGAGCAATGAAGATATCTTCCTTGGGAAGAACGACAATGATCATATCCGCTTCTTGATGGTCAACAAGAAGAGGGAAATTTTTTGATTGCTTATATTTCACCATGGAGACTCCACAGTTTAAATATTGATAGGCGATTCCACTGGTTGAAGATCCATAATGACATCAAATGATTGAATGAAAGCCATTGTGGCTGCGAGGTTTTATCCATTCAATTTTTCTGTTGTTATTCCTCTATTTAAAATAACATACATGAACAAATAAAGTGCCTGAGAGAGGACTATACTTATTCTTGAATTAAAATATTCACATGAAAAGAATACCTGAGAAGGGACTTGGTATCTTGTAGAAAGAAAATATTTACACTATGTTACAATATTTATAAACCAAAAGAGTATGCATGAAAATAGGATGACATTTCCACCACAACATTCATAAAAGTAGAACACAATATTCAAGAAAGGGAAAGAAAAGTATGGACCACATATAAAAGAGAAATCTAAATGATCATTTCATTAAACATAATAAATATTTTTATAGACACACATTTTAAATCTCATGCTTAAATTTAAATAATTGAGAAATCAATAATGTTATGCCCAAACTAGTTCTCTAGGAACATAAAAAAAATAGATGTTTATAAATAAATAAGAAGTAATATCTTGGGTTACAAATAAAATAAAATCTATTTTTCCTTCAAACAGGATTGGGATGGGGCTCCTGCAGACCATAAAATAAAAGAGAGACCTGGAAGATAAAATAAAACAATCAAGGTTCAACCTTGGGTTTTACATATTGATAGGAATAGAAAAGGAAAAATGACAATTGGATGAAGAAGAAAGACAACAAGGGAGAGAATAAGGGTACTACTTTATTTCTACAATGGAAATTTCTTCGAACCATTTACTTGCTTGTTGAGGCATCCTTTCTAGATGGTTGTTGTTGTGTTGGATGTGGCATAACCATTGTAACCCCTTCATGCTGATCTGTATTAGTGATCTTAACCAATGCTTTTGTTAGCCATCCTTCTATATACTCCCTCATCAGAGAAGCAATTATTTCATGTTTGGTTTTTATTTCAAATAATTCATTCCCCATTTCTCTTAAATCAATACTTAATTGGTGCAACATGTCCTCAATATCATCATTTTTATTTATGTATCGGACAAGACACCTCTCTAATTATTCTTTGGATAATTCCATCGAGTCAATAAACTCACTTTCCCATCCAACTTTTAATACTTCTAGTTGTTCCAATAGTTTCTCTTTTGACATAAGTATGGTATCCATTAATAAATTAGGGCGATCTAATTATTTTGTAAGATCAACACATTTTAAAAATAGGTCACCTCTCTTGATTTTAACCTCATCCAATTCAGACATCATTTATCTTATACACTTGATCCTTTTCAGAAAACAAGCATTAATCTACATCATTTGAATACTGGAAGGAAGGTTTTGTTCTCGTCTATGGGTGCCACTTAAGATTGAAACTTTGATGTAAACATTCCCATGGATTCTTTTTAAAAACCTTCATCATTCTCTAAACATTTTTGGAGATATTCTCTAAAATGCATAATGCTTGTTGAGAAACTGGTTGAACTCTATGTTAGCTCCTAGATTTCAAGGATTAGGTCTATTCTTTTCTTGATACCATCTCCAACATATTTTCTCACAACTAAAAAAAAACTAGAGGAACCTTTCAATTTTCTATTGCTTTCTAGGACATCCTCAATGGTAAGTGTGTTGATGTTTGAACAACATCGGGAAGACATTATTCCATATATATATATGTATTTAATTATTATTCAAGGGACACATCATTTCATGGATGGTCACCATATGTTCTATATATATGGAACAATCATCATTGTAATAATATGTTCACATACAATATCATATCTTATGAAAAATCAACATGGTAGTAGAGTGAGACCATTCTTAACTCCCTCATAGAAGGGCCCGAGAAAATAAGAGAGATATCTTGGCGTGGTACCTCTTCAGAGGGAGTGACGAGGTACATATGCATTGTGGGTAGTAGATTTCCTGGGGACATGTTTTAGCTATTTGAGAGCTACCCACATGCCTTGGATGCATTGGCTGTGAAGTCATGAGGGTGCACGTGACAAGGTATAGATGCATTGCAGGGTAGTGGATGTCCTGGGATCATATTGTAGCTATTTGAGAGCTACTACCCACAAGCCATGGATGTATTGGCTATGAAGTCACATGGGTGCACATGATGAGGTACAAATGCATTTTGAGGTAGTGGATGTCATGGTGACATGTTGAAGCTATTTGATAGCTACCCATAGGCCTTGGATGCATTGGCTATGAAGTTGTGTTGTACTATGGATATCCGATGAGCTCGTGTGGAAGAAACAAATACCTACCTAGTTAAGAGGGAGTGTTTAAAGTTTGTATACTTCAGAGACAAGATTTGGCATGATGAAGAATGTATCCCTCATTGAGAGGGAGTGTTGATATTTTGACAACATCAGGAAGACACTTTTCATATATTATATTATGACATGATATTTATAATACAAAGTATAAATATATATAATAAATATGAAGTTATTTATTATCCAAGGGACACATCCTTTCATGTATGGTCACCATATGTTCTATATATATGGAACACTCATCATTGTAATGATATATTCACATACAATATCATATCTTATGAAAAATAAACAAAGTGTTGGTTGAATTTCAATTAAAGGTTCAAAAAACAATGGTTTTGGAATTAGAGCTTTCTCTAATTCCTTAATTCTTTGTTTTAAAATATATTTTTTTCTCAATATCAAAAATGATTTTTTTTAGTGATTCCTCTGTTGCCTCATGAAATTGTACTATTTTTGAGGGTGAAACTCCATGAAAATCAATTTTTTATTTCCATTTTTCAGAAGCTTTCTTATTTTTCATGTTAACTTTATTTATTAAAAAATTCTTAGAGTTTTTATGGTAGGTCATGTGAAGTGTGACAAATTCTTCTTCAAATATTTTTGGCTCTTAGATAGCCATAACCTCAACAATTTCCCTAGTTTAAATCATTCTTTGATCTGACCAGTTGGATTCTTCTATCACTTCATCTACATCCATAGCTCAGGGACTTTCCTCAATTTCAGGTATCTCTAGTATTGTTTTATGAGTTTCTCTCTTTATTTTAACATGAGTATATACAACATGTGATTTTTTCAATTTTTTCTTCGTAGGTCCTATTAAACCCTAGGTATGCACCTCTTCCTTCTATTCCTCTAATTGGTCCATCCATCTGTCAACCTAGCTTCTAGTTATTTTTTCTTCATGGTGTGTTAAGTCATTTCAAATTGTTTTTTGTCATCCCTTATTTTCTTTTTGATTAGTTGTTAGCTCTTTATGAGGTCAAGTCAATTCTGTATTTGAATTGAATAAGTATTATAACCATGGTTATATAACTATTGGACCACAATAGGGATAACTCAAGCTTATTTGTGAAAAAATGTGTTGATTGCAAGAATGCCAACATTCTTGCAATCAACAAACAAACTTTGTTTTACGAGTTTTTATGGTTTTAAAAATATGTCAAAGTTCAAATAAAAGTGGGTTGGCACCTAGATCGTGTGCATTTCTTCCTTGTGCATTCATCATTGTAGGCTTTGTGCATATTATCATTTCAGGTTTTTTCCTAGATCATGTGCATTTGTGCCTTGCGCAACTATCATTATAGGTGGTAAGTAAACCCGAAGCAACACATACCCTTGACCACCATTGTAGACATAGGTAGCTAGGGAATAATGGTATCACCCCAAGAGCATTGAAAACTAGGCAAGGCCGAGCCAAAGGGGACCAAGTTGTTTAATCCTTTATCATCAGGTGTTTATTAAAATACTGGTTCTCTTTTCTCTTAGTGAATTGGAAATGCCTTGGACAAGTTTTCTAGTGTTTTTAGGGTTACACGAAGAACAAGAAGTTAATTAGAAATCAGAAGAGCATAAGGTGAGATTTCCCAGGTAGCTAGGGTTTCTCCTGAACCTAGGAGTGCATCCAAAGCCACCCAACACACCAAAGAAAATACCTTACCTGCAAAAAGAAGAACCAGATTAGACAAAGACAGATCCATCATTCCAGAAAAAGACAAATAGAAGTTCATAGTTAAAGATACATTCAAATTATTAGTTCCCATAATCATTCAAGGCAAGGCAATTTAGGCCCCATTTCCGATCAAACCATAGCGAAGATTCCAAAACCGTTTAAAAACCACTTCAAGAATGAGGTGATTTAGCTTAATTGTGAATAATTTTCAAAATTTTGCAGCTATTTGAGAGAAATTAGTGTGTGATAAAAAATGAATTTTCAGAATATTGCTTGCACACGCCCAATCATCACCAACAATTTGAAACAATCAAGAATTGAAGATAAGGATACGACTTCTTGTATGGAGGTTCTACAAAAGTTTAAGTTAGGGATTTACCCTCTTCTTGTTGCAATTGTTGTGGCAACTCGTGGTCTTGATATTGAAAATAAATCTATTGTAAAATTTGAGATTGCCAAAGGTATCATTTCCATAAGAACAAGGCAACACAATCAAGGGTTGATTATTTCAAGGCAAGATCAACAACCCAAATTTCTTGCAGCGAATTTAGCAAAATGTGCAGAATTTTTGTGACTTCCTTTGTTATCTTTTACTAGTTACAACTTATGAAGACTCTGATTATGCAACTCTTTCACTTTAATTATCAACAATAGCTCCAGTTACACTGATAGAATATTTTTGGTTTAATTATAGATGCTACTGCCACTTGTAATATATTTCTTCTTTTGATGAGAACAATGTTTTTTATTAAGGTCAAGCACTGTAAAATTCCTCCAATTCAGGAAAATGAAACTCAATTCTAGATTTGAAGTTTAGAGCACAAGCGCTACCTAAACTTTATGCAGCACTGTCAAATTTTGTCCTATTTTCTATTTCCTAGGGATTATCATATCTATGATTATCAAATATTTTGAGAAAACAAAGATAGAGGATCAAAATAAATGAATTTATTCCTAATTTCAAGGAGCATATTAACAGATGGCATTAACATATTTTACAGGAAGTACTTTTTCCCCTGTTTTAGTTATTGTCTTCAAGCGTAGTTTTCGAAAGGATGGAAATGAATTTTTGAAAACCAAAATGTTTTTAGCTGGAACGTTCCCATTCACAAAAACCTCTCTTAGTTTTTACACATGTGTGCTTTGAAGTATCAAAGTGTTAAGTTTTCCACCTGGTGAATATAATTTTTGGTGAGAGACCGTGTTTTCTCAAATCTAGTTTATCTTATTATCTTATCTTGATGCAAATTGAAATGTATGCAAATAATTGTTTCTTCCCTTTCATCTATTGTCTCAATGAATTGTTTATTATCATGCAACTTGTTTCAGCTATTGTTTTAGTGAATGGTTTGTTTTCATGCAACCTGTTTGGAGGATTTGTGTTTAGGTACATCTTTTGGATATGAAATATCATTTTAAGTCTAAAGGTTCATACACCAAGTAACACATTGTATTCTTTTTAGTATTTCCTCTATTTTATCTTCATATATTTAACTTCTTACCAGAATGCATGCCACCATCTAAGGAAAAAATTATAGTTAATGTTGTTGAATAATCAAACTAGAGCCCTATCCTTGAAAACCTATCCATGAGCACCATCAAAACAAACAAACTTAATTCATAAAAAAACAATCATTCCAACAATTGAGGTGGCCTAGGTCTTCCCTTTAGAAGTCAGGTGCAAACCTTAAGAACAACATCTTCTAGCACCATTGCTAGGGAACAAAGTAACAAAGTAATATTTCCCTGGGAGAACGACAACGATCATAACTAGTTTTTGATGGTGAACAAAATCCATACACACATAGTGACTACAATATTTCACTTAACGACTCCATAATCAAAGACTCCATCAGAAGGAGAATCTGGATGATAGAAAGATGAAATAATTGAAGGGAAAAACCATGTATAAGGTCATATGTTTCCTCTAAGATCTTATATTATTTTTCGTCAGTTCTTTCATGTCCTTTCCTTTTCATGTTAAATAATTATCATTTATTTTTTCTATTTGGATGACCATCAACCCAATGTTGTATATCCTTCCTTGAAAGAATAAGATCTTCCCTCTTTCTATATTGTTGATTTTGATTTGATCCCTTCACCTCAACCTATTGAGAATAATGATCTCTGCATCCAAATTCCTTCTGAAAATGATCATCCTTGTAACCACGTGAATAATAAATATTACTCACCACCTCCTTAGATCATTGCTCCTTCTTATAACTAGCTCACTAAAATTCAGTTCAAGATTAGAGAATTTTACAAACCCTTAAAGCTACCACTTATCCTTCATGTATATCCTCCAAATTTTATTGATTATCTTCCTAGGTTGAATGGAGAAGACCATGTGACATCTGAGCAACACATGGCTGCTTTTGAAAGATTCACTGATCTTCTACAAATCATCCATGAGGATGTGTTCATGAGAACTTTTTGTAAATATTTATATGGGTATGTTGGACTATGGTTCATAAATTTGAAAGTTAATTCAATAAATTCATGGGAAGATTTTCATGATACTTTCCTGGGGTATTGGGGAGAGAGGAAATCCTTTGATCGATACCTGACTGAGTTCTACACCTTGAGAAGGGAGTAGGATGAAGTTGTTATTGTATTAAATAGAAGGTTTCATAATTTTTATCTTAATATGCCAATGGAAATTCAACCCGTTGTGTTGGTTTTGTCATATGGGTGAGCAAAAACACAACACTTACTTGCCTAGTTAAGTCAGCTAAACAAGGCATAGGTTTGTGAGTTGAAAGGTAACCAAATACACATGAAACAAGGAAATAAAACTAAAACAAAGAGAAATAAATGTTAGAGAAGATTGCAAGAACTAGAACCATGAAAAAAAAATGAAAATCATATAGCTACCAATGAATCAATATATTGATAGGATAACATCGTAGAGAAAGGAAGGGACTTATGAATCCCCTCTTCCTCCTTGGGAGGGATCTTGAGTTCCCTAATAGAGAGATATTATCTTCATGCAATGGAAAGTGACAATGGTGAAGAAATACAATGCCAATCCTCTCAAGAGGT